>JAHDVE020010186.1:227245-380699 GCA_022606495.2 Halesus radiatus
TTGTCTTTGTCGGCATATTTTTTATTACACACGCCGCTAGTAACAGTAATAAAACACAACTTAGGGACTTCACAAATTGCAAAATAACGAATATCGTCTTATTTTTGGAATTCCCTGATATTCTACAAATATTTTGAAATTCCCTGACATTTCCCTGATAATTCCCGGTTCGGTAAAATTCCCTGATAATTCCCGGTTTTCCCGGTTTTCCAGGTCTGTGGCCACCCTGGTTATTCTTACCCCAAGAGCAAACCCTCTCGAGGCAACGGTCCATTCTTTGCTTCAAAGCCCTCCGAGCCGTTGGAGTTTGTGCGCCCTGTGGTGGCTTGTCAAACAAAAAGCTATCATGGACTATATTGTCATCCGCGTAACAAAGAATTGGTGCACATGTCAAGAGGTCACCGATGTGCAACAAAAACAAAGTCAGCGAACAAAGAACCAATCCCCGTGGGATGCTAGTATTTATTGAATGCGAAGAAAAGATAAAACCGTCAGCAACCATCTGAATTTATCTCCCTCAAAAAGTCAGCAATCCACGTACACAAGGATATGGGTCTGCAAGTCTGCAAGAAGGAAATTTGTTGACAAGTCCTCGGTGTCAAACCCGGTCAAAGGCCTTGGAAATGTCCAGTGCAACCGTTTGAGTCTCACTGTGCGTTCCAGGCACCGCCCCCAAACATGCGTCCGAGCGGTTCCGCCGGAAACCGTTTTGACGGTCATTAATAATTTTGTTCTTCTCGAGGTATGTGAGCAATTTGTCGTTGATCACACGTTCCATCATCTTGGACAGAACTGATGTAATCGCAATGGGGCGGTAGTTGGCTGGGTTGGAGCAGTCACCTTAGGTATAAGATGAATGACCGCTTTTTTCCAACCAGAGGACACAGAGTCACATTTCAGGGACATTTTAAAAAGTTTTGTCAAAATTGGAGCTATTTCTGCAGCACACCTTTGCAATGCTTCTATTATTATATTAATACTCTAGAGCAGGGGTACCCAACCCAAATAGTTTGGTGGGCCAAAAAAAAAAATTACTGAGCTTAGGTGGGCCAGACATATAAAAAAAAAATACAACAAAGAACTTATTCATAATTGGTTGTTGAGAAAAATGTTTTGTTGAGTTGTCATATTGATCTTTAATGATTGCAGCTTAGATTTCCGTTCGCCAATAGTAAGTTTACCAATTTTGATATGTTTTTGTTCATAATGTCTCAAGTTGGGTGATTTTAAAATTGAGGTAGAATTTGAACAAATCAAACAAACAGCATTGTCTTTTATTAGAATGAAAAAGTACAAATCTTCTCATTCACTCTGGAACCTTCTGTTCTCATATTCAAGTTTTCTTTTCTTCTGTTCAATTCGTCTTCCATCCATTATGAATAAATTATCTCAAACTGATCCATTTTGTGACACTCGAGATGTGTTGTAGGCTTGGTAAAGCCAATTTTTTCGACGAACTGCTTCAGAGCATTGTCAACCGAACCAGGCTTTGAGCCTACACTTCCACATTATAATATCAAAAAGTATGTTTATAAGAATTCTTTAGCCTTTTGTGTTATATGCCATAATACTGGCAGGTAGAAAGTCAGATAGTTTAAGATAACCTGTACTAAATTATATGAACTTGCTGAACCAACAAATATAAAACAAACGAAAATAATTATCTGCTTTAAGATATTTTGAATTGATACCTAGCCAGTGAAATAAATATCTAAAGTGAAAGATTTTTATAAGGTTTTTCAAAGGACCGGAAAAAATACTTCTTAAGCATGAAAACTTCTTATGGGGGAACCTTATAAGAGGGTTTTACTGCCTTTGACTTACTTTGCAAGAAGCACAGCCCCAGGTGATAGTCTTCACACCACACACCAATGTCTTGACCAGCGTTCTATAATCCGCCACATTGTAATTGTTGATTTGCGAGGACGGGAAACCAAACTTGGACTTCTCCTCGCTGGTCTTCTGGGTGGCAAACGGGTCCTCCTGAGTGGACCTCTCCTCCTCGCTCCGGAGCTCGGAGGCACTGCCCGACATTGCCACCGGGGTCTGGGGAGTGTTTGGAGGCTGCCCAGTCAAAGGATTGTTAGTGGAAGGAAACGGGGCAGTTGGTGATTTGCTGGAAAAGAATACAAATTTCTTAAACGTTTTTAATATAGGACAAAATGAGATTAGCTGCCCTTATAAAAACATAATCCGCATGCAGTTGGTTAGATTCTTTAGCAGAATGATTATATTGAATGCATCCTCCACTGCCTAAAGTATACACATATATTACAAGAGGGGTAGATACGCCCGGTAACAGACCACCGTTCAGAATAGAAACGTTGCTTGAAATGGCTTTAGCCATACTTCCCCTCCCCAGTATTTTCAGCCTCACAACATACCCTAATTAGGAATGCCAGTCTCACTGGCTTAGAGTAGTAATCATTACGGTGACAGTGCTACCGGAAATCCGAGAGAACACCATCGTCCAGGCCTGACAGCATGCACAGTGCACCCCTGCTTTTTGTTATTGTACGAGGGCTGTCCGTAAAATAAGGTCTCCAATGATTTTTGGCAGGGTAAAATATGTTTATTTGAATTAACACATACATTTTTGGAAAGTTTGGGTTTTTTTCCAATTTTTCTTCCTTTTTTTTTTATATGAATACCGCACAAGAGTCCCAAAGGGACTAAGACAAAGAGACTATGGCATTTCCAATTGGGGAATGTTGTGAGGCTGAAGGTATTGGGGAGGGGAAGGAGAAGGGGGAGGGGAAGGAGAAGGGGGAGGGGAAGGAGAAGGGGGAGAGGAAGGTGGGGAAAAGGGGAAATAATCACCATTGCAATCGATGTATTTTTGCATGCGGTGTACCATCTTTTTTATGCCTGCATCATAGAACTCTCTCACCGCGTCACGCAGATAGCACACGACACCTCCGTTGAGCTCCTCGCCGGTACTGAAATTCATTCCACCCAGGTGTTTCTTCAATTCAGGGAAGAGATGATAGTCACTTGGGACTACGTCCGGGCTGTGACAGTATTCCATCCAAATCGGGTGATGAGAGCGGTTGTTGCACGAGCGGCGTGGGGACAAGCATTATGATTCATGATGCAAACGCACTTCCTTCATAAGCATGCCCCTTTTGTTTTGAATTGCACGGCGAAGGTTCTTCAAAGTCTGACAGTAGCGATCAGTGTTTGTTGTTGTGCCGGAAGGCATGAACTCACAACAATAATCCCTTCCTGTCCTAAAATACGCTCGCCATCATTTTGCCGTCTGGCACACTTTTCATCATGGACATCTGTTTTTAAATTCTCTGTACCATTTGCGCATGTATTTTGTGCTCATACACTGTTCTCCGTACGCTTCACGTAGCTGAGAATGAATGTCTACCGGGGTTTTGTTCTTTGCACAAAAAAAATGAATTACAGAGCGTAATTCACACCTGGAGGGTGCGGCAAGTGGAAGTTCTATCACAAACGGCTGCCACGCCGAGACTAAGTGTCGCAGAGAATGCAGCGTGGCGGGGATTTGGAGTGGGGGAACCAGGCTACACGCCAGTGTTGCAGGATTGCGCGTAAAATCGTTCCTCGCGACCGCAGCACCTTGGAGACCTTATTTTATGGACAGCCCTCGTATATTCCATTCCCTTATCACTACTACAAAAATTCAGGCCAATCAAATTACGCACCATTTGGCCATCAATATGGGCAGCTGCAGCTTGGATATGGTCTTGAACTTGAGCACAAACACCTCCAGGATCCGCAGCAGCAGCTGGCGGCCCTGCAGCGTGGCCGGAGTGCCAGGGGCACTGCTGGCGGCCACCACAGCCCCGCTCGCTGCCCCCGCCACCGCCCCGGGGGCTACTGTCTCGTCCGAGTACTGGCGGATGCAGTCCACAAGGTTCAGCAACAGCTTGCAAGACATTGTTTGAATACTGAAATGACAAAAATACTTACAATTAGAATGGTTTTGATAATTGTTAGTGGCCGAGTTGACAAATGTGTTTGGTTCCCACGCAGGCATCGTAGGTTCAATTCCTCTCCTAGCTAAGTCCTCCATCATTTCATAAGCAACATCTTCCACTTAAAATGATGGCAGTAGGAGTATTCAAATATTGTCAGGTTATTCAAAACCCGGATAATCACTCGTAATGTTTGTCTTTATTTTGAACCGAATAAATATAAGGTATATAAGACGTAAGGTAGCATCTGTCGTGGGATACGGACTCGACGCGTGTGAATATCAACCGAGCGTCCTATGCACCACTCATGAAGGAGTTGGTTTATTTTAACTATGAAGCAGAACTCTGTAATTTGGTCTGAAATATGGCAAAAACTCTTCAACGATGACTTCTGACATGAAAATTCTACAGATTTTTCTTTATCTCGAATTTTTAGGTCAACATTTTTCAGCATGTCATTACTATCATGAGCTATGGAGCTTTGTAATATCCACATAAATTTAAAAATATAAGGCATTACGCCATATTGTTTTTCCATTCAAAAATAAAAAAAAGGGTTCTAAAGAAAATGGTATGGCACAGATAAATAAGAGTTGAGGGAAAGCACAAATACAGATCTATGAGATTAAAGCCCTTCGTACACAAGGCAACGCAAGGATCCGATACTCGACGACTCGAGTACCTTAGTGACTACCGCAACGCATCTGCACGGAGGTTCATACACATGCATATGTCGCTGTCATTTTGTTAACTTGTTGGCGATGCCAGTCTCTGGCGACTAGTTTGCTGGGGTCTTCGCCACTCAAGTCGCCGAGACTTTATATATGTTTGTTCTAAAATGCGACATTACTTAGGTTGAATAACGTTTAGTAATTAAATGATGAAAAATTATTTTGTTCAAACCACTGTTTTAATAAATAAATATCTACATGTTTCAAAACCAATGGTTTCCTTTATTTATTTATTAAAATTGTGGTTTAAATAAAATATTGTTTTATTATTTAATTCAAAATTAGAACGGTCAGTGGCTGAGTAGGCATTGCGTTTGGGTCTCACCCAGGTGTCGTGAGTTCAATTCCTCGGCTGGCTAAGTCCTCCATTACGACACAAGCAACATCTTCCGCTTACTGTGATGGTAGTAGGAGATTTTCAAATGTTGTCAGGTTATTCGTAACCAGGGAATATTTGTCTTTCTTTTAAAATAAAAGATAAAAAAAAAAAATTGAAAAAAGATAAAATAATTGCACTAAGTGAATTTGCATTAATTGAAAATGGTTTAATAATGACTTCAAATCTAAATGTCCAAAACTGAAACGAGTCTCGTGATTTCAGTAGCGATGTGTACGAACCCGTGCGCGACTAGTTGCTTGTGACGTGAGTACACAGCTTAGTTATAGGGTACTTGTGTAGCCTTGTGTATGAAGTAGTGGTGGGCGAAGCGGCTCGGTTTAGTGATCCAGATCACTAAATCAGCTCTTTGTAGTATACCGGTTCGGTGATCCGGCTTGTTTGAACGACGGTTCGCGTCCCCCCACACCATGCCCTCTCCCTCGCTCCCTTGGCCCTCCTAAAGATGTCCTTAAGACGCTCTTACACGATACTTTTTTCGTCCAGTTTTCTTGTGGATTGTCTTTACAGAGAGCTGATTTAGTGATCCGGTTCACTAAACCGAGCCGCTTCGCGCACTACTAGTACGAAGGGCCTAACAGTGCAGGCAGCTAAAAGAGAAATTAAGGCACGCACAAACTATTTTTTAAATCTATAGATTTTCTATGTTTCCACAATGTCTAGAGTACATATCGACTCTCCCAAGTGCACAGATAAGTAGTAAATTCTGTTTTTACACGATTTTGAAATAACCATTCGAGTGACAGCGTATTTAAAAAAATATGCCTTAAGCGACAGACATTTCTGGGCATTCAGTTTCCGAATCGGCCGAGTTTTTTTCTAAAAATCCTACCTCAGAATATTAATATGGGAACATATAAACTACTTTATGTGGTCTAAAGTCAATGAATTCACCGACATTTCAATGTTTGTCCCATATTTTTAGGTTTTATAAAAAAATAAAATCGTAAAATTTAACGCATCATTACCAAAAATTGCCCTATGTTGAACTTATATTGAGCAATATTAAATATTACTATTTCTGTGTATTGCCTACGGTCTCTACTGGAAAATTCTAAATAGATGTTCAATTTTTAGTAAAATATTTTTTTAAATTTCAGTTTGCGGATTGCGAATATTTATTACATTTAATGCAAAAAACTAGTGTTATATTGGAAAGATACATTATTTATTTACATCTATCAATTAGATGCAAGTAAAAAAAAACGCAAAGCGCACTGTAAACAATACAAATACATGTATTGTTAAATTTAAAAATTAAAATCTTTAATTAAAAATATCATGACTTGAAAATAACTTTAATTATATAGAGAATTCAATTACAACACATTGATGTATGATATGTAACAGAAATCGTATAAAATAAATATTAACAGCATTTTTTTACGGGAGCAGTCAATCGTTGCAAAATACGTTTTAAAAAATGGCATCTAGAATCAAGTAAGCGAATAAATATTTTAGTTTTTCACGGGAAGTTCAGAATAATTTCAAATTAATTCGAAAAAATCACTTTCAGCTACTTAAATTTTGGCAGCTGTCGCTCGAGTGGATAACAAGGTCAACAAAGCATAATCGTAGTACCCGTTCTTATTAGATTCCTAGAGTTTTCCCACCCCCATGCATACACCACCTAATAATAGTGTAGGAATAAACAATGACGTTTTTGAAATCCTGAATTGATTTTCATATGATAGAACTTTCCTATACACTATATGTATTGTATTTTTTACGCGGTATTCTGTGGAATTTATCCCCGGTATAAAAACAGAATGAAGTGTGTGCCAACCAGTAACATATTGAATACTATTCAACTTCACCTAGTAGGCAACGATTCATCATGGACATTTTTGGAAAACAGGTGCGCCGCCCTTGCCAGGTCGGACAGAGGCAGGTGCTGGCGGACGTGGTGCACAAGGTCCGCCAGCGTCGAGTAGGCGATCGGTCTCAGGGACTCGTGGACCGTCCAGCCGCCTCCGAGAAGAACATCCTCGTCGAACAAGCGCTCCATGTAAGGCACAAATTCTGAAAGAAAAAAATTTAAAATGTTCATCATCATCAAAATCACATTCACCCTAAAGCAATGACAGTTTTTTTGTAAATGTAAATATAACTCACAAGTCCCAACTGCACCCCACTGTCTGGCCAGTGGGGTTATAGCATCCCCAATTGGGGTTTGTTGTAAGGCTAAAGGGAGTGGAGGAGGGGAGAGAGAGGTTAAGGAGTGCCTGGCTATTTAGATCCGGTCACCAAACATAGAAAAAGTAATTTCAAGCAACATTTCGATTCTGAATGATGATCTTTCACCAGGGTGATACTGAGAGTATCTCTTCCCCTCTGACTTTTTGAGGCTAGAGGCTTTATTGAGAGAAAAACATGAAATATTTGTAACCAAAACATGTTTTGGGAATTTGGAGTGTATCTTCAAAACATTCATAAAAAGTCACCAAAATATATTTTTTAAATGGTTATAAATTTGCAGAACCCTTGCAAACAAAATGAATCAAAAGTGCATTGGTTATGTTTTATGTCCACATTTGAATATCTATCTTATTCCCCTCCTCAATTCCTTCAGCCTCACCAATATACCTCGAGTTAGGGATGCCATAGTCCCACTCCGGGACTCAATTGAAAGGGCAATTGAAACTCTCGACGCTTGATATTTTAAAATAAATGGTAATGGATATTGATGGGTATGGATTTATAGATGAAACAGGACATACTTATTCTGAGATCAGTGGCCAATATGTGACGAGTAGCGACAATCAACTCCTTGCGTGAATGGGCCACCTCGGGAGGGCACAGGGTAAGCAGTCCAATAATTCCTTTGACCATTTGGTTGGCGTGGTTGGAGACCTGCTCTTGGTACACTCTGATAATGTACGCTAAGAACGCCAATGTCTTTATCTGGGCACCTATGAAGTCTACAAACACTTCCTTGTTGAAAGTCGGGGATTGCCTAGAAAGGTAAAAGTAATGTTGTTACAATTTCAGGCATCGTACACTGTTGCACTATTTGACTAATAGAGCGTGTCTATAATCAAATATCTGGATATTGTATGTTAAACTTACCTATGGATGAGTGAAGGTTGAAGTGTTATGGTCTCCATAATCAAGGGAATGAAGTTTCCAACTTCCACATGAACATTTTGTTTATAAAGCTGGTACATTAGAACTACGATGATGGGTAACTCCTGAAGAACTTTCAAAGACAAAACTGACTTTGGAATCAAGTTATACTGAAAATTAAAAATAAAATATGTAATCTATTAAAATGTCAAAAATCATAAATTTATCATTGTGCTTTGACATGTAAAATTAACACCCATAATTGTTTAACATAAAAGCACCTTAGTCTTCGAATATGTATGGTATGTTTGTATGTTTGTATGTATGTATGTTGTAACAGACCTAAGCGTGTCAAGACTGGCCATTTGATCATGATGCTGGAGTAGAGACCCAATTCTTTAAAGTATATGAACACAGAGGAAATAACTCACCGTGACAACTGTGCCATCAACCAGCTTCTTCTCCGTGTGAATGGGGGTAACTGTATATGTCTCCAGCAATAACTGTTCAATGTTTACTTCAGACAGATCCTTAACTCTCAAAGTTGACCGGGGCTCAAAGATCTTTGGCAAATGATTGGGTAAATCAGAGTATATTGCTTTAACCCACTGTAAAAATTTGTGAATCTGCAAAAAAAATAAGAGTGTTACCCAAATAACAACACAACACGCATATATTATAAAATGTACAACACCATCTTATCCTCAATTCTAAACACTCTGAAGATCTCTTTTTAAAAGATAGCCATACAATCAACATTGTGGAAAACATTTAAGCTTTGCTTTATTCAATCTTTTATCTTATGCAATGCGAAGTCATTGGCAAATCTTACCATTCCTATAATGGGTGCGGTAATGGCTAACTGTATAAATGATAGAATCATCGAAAAGTAAGAACACATTTTTATACAGCGATTTTTCGTTGCTAACTTAATATAAAAATGTATAAAATTGAGAATTAGGGTGGGAGGAATTGTACAACATGAAAAGGACAAGGCCTGCGATAATGTGTAATTTACAGGTTCAATACTCACATCAACTTCTGGGTTGTACGCAGGTCTGTATGTTTTGTGCATTTCCATGAAAATCTTCAAACAGACCAAGACATTCTCTTCATTTTCAATCTCCATCAACTTCAACATAAGAATTAAAATATTCTTGACGTAAGGTCGTAATACTTCGCTGATGGGCAGCCTATGAATGATCTCCAAGATGAGTTTTCTGACTTGCTGTATGTTGTACTCTGCTATAAAGTGGGTATCTCCATCTTGAAGTATTTTCAAGAAAATTTTGATGGAGTGATCTAGGAACTGTGGATATTGCGGTGAATTTATTATAACCTGTAACAAAATAGCATTATCAGTCGCAGCAATTGGGTCTTCGCGGCCGTGTCCTGTACGCGGGTGTCATCAAAGTTGCCCTGCGAAGTTTTGGAATCGATAAAGTCGGAATCCCGTGGTCTTTATTTGTAAAATCTTCATAATTTCATTATACTAGCGATATCTATAAGATTTATAAATAACATTCTGTTTATGTTCTGAAATAGCAATTATTCGTGGCCGGTAATATGGTTCCCCTTTCTAAAATATCCCGCAATCTCCCTGCCAACTCGAACGCCTGTGCAATTGATCCACTGAGTTTATACTGAGCATTTTGTGTGTCAATTATGTGAATGCACTAGCGAAAGGAATTCGTTCAATTTTCTGAACAATAATAAAAAAATTCCTATCCCGCCAAAGTAGGATAGGTTCTTGAGATGATTTTTCACAAACACAGTATGTGTTTTTTTTTATTACCTGCCCTGCTGTTGACCAGTATTCGACCAAAATGAATTATCTTTCCCCCATAAAGTGTACAATTTATATAGTGCCTTTTAGTAATTATCATATACTTAAATTACCTCAAAGATGTTATTTTTAATGTAATACCACACAACAGTCCCAACTGTTCCCAACCGTCTAGAGCCAGTGAGATCTACTATAGCATTCCCAATTGGGGTATGTTGTGAGGCTGAGGGTATTGAGGAGGGGAAGGAGATAGGAAGAAGGAAGGTGGGGAAGTACCTGGCTATTCATATCTGGTCACCAAACACGGCTTAAGCCATTTCAAGCAACATTTCGATTCTAAATAGTGGTCTTTCACCAGGACGATACTGACAGTATCTACCAAGCTGTAACGTGCCACAAATATACTACATATTATTTTGAATAAATAAATTGTGAAATAAGACAATTTAATCAAATAAAATTTACTTGCGCAGCCCGGGATTTGAACCCGTGACCTCCGGATTTCTAACCAAGGATCGTAACCACTCAACAGCAGAAACTGTCACACGGCTTATAAGTTATACCTAACCAATTTAGGTATATTGTAGGAATGAGTGCTGTGAGTGGCAGTGAGGCATGGAACTGACAGAGGAAGGATGAAAGTAGAATGCTGTGAAAATAAGATCCATGAGGCGTGTGTGCGAAACCATGCATGACCATATTACAAATAATAATGTAGAGATCCAAAAAGAATGCAAGGCTAATGTTAGTGTAATGAATAGGATTAAGATAGGGACGCTTAGATGGTTTGGACATGTAGAGCGAATAAACGAAAAAAGGAGTGTTAGAAGAAGTTGGGGATGCCCGAGGAAGACATGACAAGATCGAGTAAATAGAATACTTGGATCCGGTCACGTGAACAGTTATAATAATAATGGAAGATTATGTATGACAAGATGCATGAATATGAATGAAGCAAGGAGTGTGTGCCAAGATAGAGTTGTGTGGCGATCCTTCCTCTATGACTACCCTTGCGTGGAAATGATATGTTTAGTTAGTTACAGGTTATAAATACAGAGTCCTTGAGGTAATATTTTACAAAAATTACGCTATGTAAATTATCCAGGTATTATTAAAACATTTTCGGGCAAGCGTCTCACAATGTAACAATTAACAGTAACAAAAACAAGTACCTAAGAACAGCAAAAAAATGTCACATATCCCGATCATTCATCATTAAAGTAAAAATAAATACTTAAGCCAAGTAATATAGAATAACGGTAAGTAAAATAAAGACACATTCACAGAAGTTAAAAAATAATATAGTCACCAACGAGCAAATATTTTGTGCTCTTTGGCGTTTGATACTTTTTACGTGTTCATTCGTCGATACACTTGATACACAGTACACACGCTTTGGCTTGTATCTTATATGGCTCGCGACTCAGACGAACGACTAGAGTCCGTAATCGGCGTGAACGGTATAACGCACGAACGCCTGCGCTTCGTGTATCATAATATGGAGAATTTATTCAGGTGAACATTTATTCATATTGTTCACAGATCATGAGATGAATTTGTTCACGAGAATAGGAATAATCGGTGACACGTGGAGTGGCGAATGATCGGTACGAAGCGTTTGACACGTGAGCGACTCATCGCTAGAATGTGCATATCTTTTGTTTTTTTTTATATTAAGGAGTTCTTTATTTAATTCAAAGCTCTTCATTGTTCTACATTTTGTATAGTGTTATTTATTTAAGTTTTTAATCCAGCAGCAGCAGGACTGGGTTGATGGTACAAACCCAATCTACCATATTACGTGAGATATGCATATATATAGTGGTCCCAGAAAGAGATCGAGCATGCGTCATCGTCTTCTATCTTTCCTTTTCATATAAGAAGCATGAGAAGGAAGATTTTTATGCAGGACGATCATCGATAAGGTACGTACCACCTCTGGCTTTATCTACTATTCAATTTATTACCCACAAAAAGAAAAATGAATATTAAAAAGTAAAATAAGAATATAAAATATATAAAAATAATAATAATACTGCTGTGTTAAATGAACAAAGTTAAATTTTTTACTTGGTATTATTTGACGGTGTCCAATACAAAACAATACAAACTCTAGCTCGTCATACATTTTATGGGAAGTAACGAACCCTATTCACTGCACACGCCATGGAAGCAATGACCTACACTGCACGCTGTACCACTAGAAATGCTGACACCACCGAATTTGGGTGCGATGGTGCAGACATGCTGACAAAGCGAATCCATTGGGTTTCTAGCCAACTAATTCAACGGAGAACGATGACCTCCCCAGATGTATAGATCAGTTAATATACTCCGCATCATAAGGACATCTTGTCATTTGTATACTCATTGAAAATGCTGACGGTAGCTAGTCAGCTGCCACTGACCCAGCAAATTCCACGCGGCAACAGAATGTATACCTAATGTATCGGACGTAACGCCTCCCGGAATATCTGAAGCTGCACACTTATTATTAAATTATCGTTGTCTGTTAATATATGTAACGGGCGGTCTGGCGAGCTTGTTCGCACCAGACCGCTCAAACTGAAATTACTGAATAAAAGTGTTGGAGCGGGACAGTTGGTGGGAGGGAGACCGACTTGTCGGGCATCTACGCACCGGCGGTCCGCGCTTGGTGGACCGCATAAATAGCCTGCAAACGCCAGTTTGCGGCAGTTAGCATTTGATCGCCAGCCTGACAAGTACTCCTCCCTGCCCGCCGCCCGCTCTGACTTCTGAACCACTCGCTTTGTTTCACTCTGACCACTGCTTACCTCCATCGGACAACTGCCTTTGACTTCTCACCTTTGGATACCCGACCACAGCAGAATCTACAAAAGTCGACATTGTTTCCCTTTTGCAAGGAACAATATTTGGAAATCCAGAGCGAGCCCGACGCCCGAGACATCACGGATACGATAACGACTTGACCAGCACCTACATGTTTACAGTCTTGTAACGACAATGGTCGCTTACACCTAAGTTTCAATGAGTCCCGACAATCACCGACTCATCCTACTACAGAATCAATAATAAAACATGATGAAAACTTTTTTTTTACTAATATAATCGTTTTATCTATCATAGATGATCATTGGAACAAGATGAGAAATTTGAAACTGAAATCTGTTTGTCAATGATTTTGAGACAATCGCCACAGAACATAAATGCTGCCATTCATAGTGAACTTTTTAACATTAAAAAAATTCCTCCAGTAAAATCAGATACTTATTGTCATTGCTTTGTTTTTTTGGAAAAAAAAAACTTTAATATCCGATAATCCGATAACCAGAGCCGAGTTGTTCGGGGCAGCCTTGCTGGTGGGTGTGTAATAATAATAATAGTTGGATGATTTGTATAGCGCCGTTTTTGTGAAAAATCACCTCAAGGGCGCTATTGCCATTGTGCAATTGTTTTGTTGACAGCAAAGCCGTTATCCAATGTTATAGTTACGTGGGAGACATAAAAATAACATACATTCAGAGTATACTATCTGAAAGAAATGAGTACGCTTTGAGGTAGATCAATTTACACTTTGTGAAATGTGACTAATCTCAATTTTACTGTTACACATTCAACCGCCGCAGTCACATCTGTTTCATCATCTCAGATACCTACTCTCGGTGAGAGGTGAAACAACCGATGATCTATTTATGGCTATATTTTCAGTTTATATAGCATTTATTTTTTGACTGAATGGCAAGTGTTTAAAATAAGAGTGAACTCTTTGTACACAATGACAAAAACCCGTTTGGGCCCAAAGGCAAACAGATAGTGCGCTGACAGTGAAACAGTTTCGCTGTATATGGTAAGTCACGATGACTACAAATAATTTCCTCTCACAGCGTGTTTTTAACATTGTGTGTACACATACTTTTAGGTGAGGCACTATGTTGTGCTGTTGGAATATCATCATTAATATTTCACACAGTGCAGCTTGAGACAGTGTTAATAATAATAACCTCAATAGGTATGAAGATTTAGTTGTTAGTAGTAAATAAGTGGAATTTCATTGAACCAATATATTGCGCAGATTCTACGGTAAAGATATTTCTATTAAAACTTACTTCAAAGTTTTCGCTCAACTCCTGGGCTGCCTTCAATTTGATCTCGTCTTTGGCTCCAGGGTCAGCAAGCATAGTGACATAACTCCTGTAAGTATTCATTTGTGCCAAGGGGTCCCCAGACACCCCTGATGTTGGTGGTCCCATCATGGTGGTAATTCCTATTTGAAATTATGTATATTATATTTGTAGATCAAAATATATATTGCAGGAGCATAGGCATTGCAAAGGGCGGAAGGCAATACTCGAGTATAACGATGTGATGTGAAAGGACACCCACCGGTGACCAAAGTGGGCAAAATCTATCAATGCTTAAACACACTCACCAAACCTATCACCTATTTAAGCACCACATTTATACGCATCTTTACCAATATTAAATAAACTGAATTGTGACCGGATCACTGTCAAAATAAACCAAACAAATTATTAAACAAATTCACAACAGCGCCCGGCTACCACCAAAAACCATAGAATATTACGATTCACAAGGCAGGCATTTATTATTTTTCTTCTATGGATAATAGACAATAATAATAATAATTATTATTATTATACAACAGAACTGTAAAGCCTTCATCACACAAGGTAATTATGTCGCTGCTATATTGCCGCGGCGAGTGATCGCCACTTCTTGTAATCCCCAGTAAACGATCACACGAAGATGGAACTGCGAGTAGGTAGTAGCGAGTATATACTACAGTCTATACTGAATGCTGATATTTACCTGTATCAAAGAACAGTTGTCTTACAAATTTTAAGCTACTAGCGGTTTGCACTAGGGTTAGCATCTTGGTCCATTAATAATAATAATAATTGGATGATTTGTATAGCGCCGTTTTTGTGAAAAATCACCTCAAGTGCGCTGTACAAATATTACTTAACTAATTATGTACAAACAGATACAGAAAAACATACTTACCTGGCAGGTCGCTTCAGATGAACACAGTTTTATTAGAAAATTTATTTATAGAGATGATAGTTTTACATGGTTATTTGTTGCTCCTTTTCTATTGATGTTACATTTATAGAAGATTGGTGGCATAAGAAGAGTTGGTATTTATTGAAATACTTATAATTTTTAGGACTGGAAAGTATTCATAAAATGAATTTTAGGACTCTAAAATATATTTAAAATTACCTTAAAAAGCGTAAGAAGCTTTTAATAAATATTAACATTTTTTATTTTACACTTTGGTTATTTACAGTGTTGCGGGCTGTGGACGCATTTGCGCACCGATGCGTGAATTTTTATGTATTTATTTATTTTTATTTATTTAATGACTTTAGGTAAGTACTAACCAGCTAGCTTAGCTAAGCAATTTACAGGTGAATTTCTTCAATTTATGGATACGATTGTCTGAAAAGATGTGTTTTAAGTTTAGTTCTGAATTCTGTTGAGTCTTTGATAATTCTTAAGTCATGCGGCTGTTCATTCCAGGCTTTAGGTCCTGACACTCCGAAAGCATGATCACCGAACTTAGTATTAGGTTTGCGCATTGGTTCCTTCAACCTGCCGATAGCTGATGACGCTGCTGACCTAAGGGCGGACTGCCGTGAGTTGGTATTTTTATTATTATGTATGCTGTTCATTATATTAATGATGTCACTAACATATTATCTGATGTTAATATATTGTTATTTGCTGATGACATGAAAATAAATAAAATTATTAAAAATATCTACAATTGTTTGTCCCTACAATCGAACCTCATAAAGTTCGCAAAGTGATATATCATTAACAAACTCACACTTATGTAAAAATCATGAGTTTTTTCAGAATAAAATACCCAAATGTTAAATATATTTACACACAGAACAACTATAACTTACTATCTGTACATGAAATAAGATAACTCTGAATAATGTTCGATACTAACCTCTCAATCACTAATCATATAATTGCTAGTAAATCAATTAAAATATTGGACATCATTATAAAATACCCAAAAGTTTAAAAAAATGCAAATATTAAAATTACTTTATACATCACTCAATAGAAGCTAATTACAATATAATTCCTCTGTATAGAACCCTTTCTATAACAATCATGCAAATTCCAACAAGAGAATCCAACTTAAACATCTCAGAACAATTAATTTCAAATTAGGTATTCTCGCGGATGATATTAATTATGATTCTCTCATACAATCAATGCGACTCGTTAAAAGATAGAAGAATATTTTCAGACGTAATTTATTTATTTAAAATATGTAATTACTGGTTTGATTCCCCTGAATTAGTTTCGTTAATAAATTGTCACGTACCTACTAAATCAACTAGACTCAAAACACCTTATCATTGTAATAATCCCGGCACTAACGAACAACAAAATTCAATTATGTATCGCTTGCATCGATTAAGCAATGAATTTTCTAATATCGATAACGCCGGTGGTCTATTATCATATAAAATATGCATCATAAAAAGTTTGTCTGCGATATGAAGTATCGATAGATTAGCCTACATCAATAACTGTATTCTATGTGTCCACACCAGTTCATAATTACAATTACCGGTCACCTACTTGGATTCCAAATAATTACGTGCGATTATATCCATCTCCCTTGCCTCCCTTCCCCCCCTTTTTGACCTACCGCCTCAGTACAATTAAAACCGCCGCCTATAACACAAGTTCCGCTAACGATTATGGGATGTGTGAGGTGCATTTATGAGTAGAAGGGGGTGCATGGATCAGATTTTCTCGTTGCTCACAGAAGAAAAACAGAAACTTTTCTGTGTAGATCTACAAAAAGCATAAGACCGAGTTGACAAAAAAAATAATTATGGAAGGCATTGTCGAAGTATAGAGTAAATACAAATCTTATACAGGTAATTTCGTTTCTGTGTGACATCACAAAAGTGTAAAGTAAGGCTACATAATGTCACCGTGGTTATTCAATCTATACATGGATAATTGTATGCAAGATTTGCAAGGGGTGGGCTTGGGCGCGAAAATGAGTAATGGAAGATCTACAGTCTCTCGTATCTAGGATAAACGAAGTATGTATGAAGAATAAGCTAATGATGAATGTAAGTAAGTCTAAAGAGTCATGGTGTTTGAAAGAGAGAGTACGAAAACAGTGTGCAATATGTGAATGATGAATATTTGGAGCAGGTCGATGAGTTTGTGTATTTAGGAAGTATGTTTACGAGAGATGGAAAGACTGAAAGGAGTATTGAAAGAGGGGTGAATGCAGGAAACTCCATTAACGGAGGACAGAACGCGGTTGGCGCTAACAAAAAGTTGACCAAAGTGTTGGTATAATGTATTATAACAACTATATCTATGACTACTTCTATTAGATTGTCTCTGATATGTAAACTCTGTATGTCACTTGTAAAACGATGGTTAACGAGAATGGTCAATAAATGTGCATTTCATTTACAAATGCATTTCTATTTAACACCACAATACAACATGGTGTCAGGCGTGGTTATGTCTGATATCAGTCGGTATCAGTCCAGTCAATGGAGTGCTGATACCAACCCTGATATATGGCACTGCGGCATGGAACTGGCAGAGGAAAGATGAAAGTTGACTGAATGTCGTAGAAATGAGATCTCTGGGGCGAATGTGTGGTAAAACAATGTATGATCAAGTGAAAAATGTTGAGATTCGCAAAGAATGCAAGGCTGATGTGAACGTAATGAGTAAGATTAGGAAAAGGACGCTTAGATGGTTTGGGTATCTTGAGCGATGAACGAAGAAAGGAGTTAAGGAAAATATATGACGGAAATGTGAATGGATGAAGAGGCCGGGGACGCCTGAGGAAGACATGGCACGATCAAGTGAACCAAATACTTGTTTCGGGCCATGTTAAGAGTCAGAATTAAAGAAGATAATGTATGAGGCGCTGTATGAATGTGAATGTAGCAAGAAGTGTTTTATACTTTATACTTTTACAAGATTTTATATTCTTACAAGCTTTTATACTTTATATTTTTACAAGATTTTATATTCTTACAAGCTTTTATGTTTTATATTTTTACAAGTTTGTATACTTCATATTTTCACAAGATTTCATATTCTTACAAGATTTTATACTTTATATTTTTTTATACTTTATACTTTTTATGCTTTGTACGTTTTTATACTTTATCCCATTTACGCTTTATCCTTTTTATACTTACTATACGACTCCATAAAGTGTTAAAACCAGAGTTCGGTTATTATAGTGATGTTTTATGGGTAAAAATGTACTTTTTTTTATTAAATTAAAAATGATAATAGTTTTCACTTGACCCAAATCATTACAAAAAAAAAACCATCTCCCGTGCCATAATTGTACGGATTTACTACTTTTCCAACGGGTTCGAAACTCATATTTTTTTAATATTTTCGATGAAAAATATTTTAGCTAATTACGCGAACCTTCCTCATTTTATTATATTTGAAACCGCTTGAAACTACAAATAAAACCTTGATTTAAATATATTATTTCAGGATGGAAACTAAAATTGATTTATTTTATTAGAAAAAGACATATCAAACAAGATTTAAAAAAATGAAATGGGTATTTTGTTTTATAATGTTTTATTAAATAATAGCGTTCCGGTATAAAACAAAAAATTGCAATCAAGAATACTAAAAATAAAATAAATTTTATCTAATGGCATCGAACACTAACCGTATGACATTGAATTTGTATTTACCAACAAACACGAGGGATGCGTTGTTTACCCGATACGATAAAAAAAAATCCGATCGCTCACGCAATCTAAACAATGCTTTATGATTGCGCACTGGCTGAATGTACAATATAAGCTGCTAAAAGTTTAGCTCCGGCAAGAGCTTTATAGTTTGAGAAAGATATATTCGCGTAGTTGCGTTTTTATTTAACGAATCGTTGATCGTATACCTTCTTTCCAAAGAAATTCATAAAATTTATACGCAAAATTTAAAAAAAAATTTCTCCTTACTTTCTTTCTATTTTATTGTTATTTTTAGAGCATCTAATAGATTTTATTATATTATGTGAAATTACGAAAATTTCAAAGACGAATACATACTACTTAGCTTTCTCACTCTAACAACAACCCTTCTATGACATCCATTTTTACTAAGGTTTTCAAAATGGTTTTGTTGTGTTCGGAAAGTCTGATGTCGTGCATTTCTAAAGTTTTAACTGAAAAAAGTACTTATTTCCCGTCTAAATTGCGTGTTCTGTATCCGATTATGGGTTGAAAATGAAAGACTTTAATTGAAATCTTGATTAATACATGATTGTTTAAAAAAATCGCATGGAAACGTAGGCGATGGCATAATGATCATGGGAAGGGCTCGGGTTGTTTTGGTGCTTTGGCTCCTTGCTATCGTTTGCGGAGCCTCAACCCAAAATATTATAGGGAGATATCCACCAACTCCAAACAAAACAATACGATTCACGCACTTGGCGTTGGACGAAGTGACGGGACAAGTATACGCTGGAGCGGCCAACCAGATCCTACAACTGTCTGCTGATCTTCACATAGAACACGTAGTAACCACTGGGCCAGTCAATGATAATCCCATGTGCCATGCCAGCGGTTGCAACGCGCAGGATATTCAAGCTACTCTAACCAATAACATCAATAAAGTGCTGGTGATAGATCAAGAAAGTAAAGTGTTAATCGCTTGCGGTTCTGTGGCTCAAGGGGCTTGTGAGAA
This sequence comes from Halesus radiatus, assembly GCA_022606495.2. Lineage (NCBI taxonomy): Eukaryota > Metazoa > Arthropoda > Insecta > Trichoptera > Limnephilidae > Halesus > Halesus radiatus. Next base: position 246,908 of record JAHDVE020010186.1, read on the forward strand.
GTATAAACTGACCGACATATCGGCCGAGCCGGAGTTTATCCCTATCAGTGTTGCGGCCAATAGTGAAGATGCTTCGACCTATGCCTATATTGGACCTGAGCGTTACAATACATGGGATAGATCTAATGTTTTGTATGTGGGGACTACCTTTACAAACAACGGGGATTTTCGTCATGATGTGCCAGCAATAACGAGTAGGAACTTATATACTTTAGAAGTTGCCGAGTATTCATTCTCAAAACAATCACTCATACAAATTGATGTTAAATATAGAGACAATTTTCTTGTGCAATATATGTACGGTTTTAATGCCAGTGATTATGCTTACTTTGTATTAATACAAAAACAATCTTACTTGCCGGGAAATGAGGAGCAGGGATATGTGACCCGGCTCGCAAGGACTTGCGTTAACGATGATAACTACAATAGTTACACGGAAGTCACTCTTCAGTGTCTGGTTTCTGTGAGTGGAAAGAAGGGCTTGGAAAGTTATAATCTTATCCAAGATGCCAAGGTGGCATTTGCAGGAGAGAACTTGGCTGCAGAGATGGGTATCGAAGTCCACGACCCTGTTTTGGTGGGAGTCTTCAGCCCCTCCCGTGGAATAACCAACGAGCCTTCTTCTCGCTCCGCAATCTGCATTTTCTCACTTTTAGATATTGAGGCTAAGTTCGATGAAAACATTCACATGTGCTTCAATGGGAGTGTTATGTCCAGAAATATGGCCTATGTGTCCGGAATGATATCGGATGGAAAATGTCCCAATGCGGGAACTACAGGGAACATACTTAACTTCTGCGAAGTTGGACTTAAGATAAGTGGTATGTTTCCCATATCTGCTACTGCCATCAAGGAGTATAATAATACTCACCTGACTTCTGTTACCGTGGGAGTCACTGGCGCCCATACAATAGGATTTTTTGGTACAAAAAATGGAACTCTTAAAAAAGTGGTACTAAGTAATACAACAGCTCTAGAGTACGGAGAAATCACATTGTCTTCGGGGCACACTATACTTCCCGATACCACTTTATCTACTAATAAGAATAGCTTGTATGTACTATCAAAGCATGCTATCTTCTCTCTTCCTGTAGAACATTGCTCTTTTTACACCAATTGCTCAGCCTGCCTAGAATCCAATGATCCGTACTGCGGCTGGTGCTCGCTGGAGAAGAGGTGTACCCTGCAGAGTGCTTGCCAGAAGGGCACCCACAGCGCCCCGCGCTGGCTGTCCCAGTACACTGGCCAGCAGTGCATCGACTTTGAGCAAGTTATGCCCGACAGGATCCCCATCAGTGAGATGGCCACTGTCAAGCTGACCATCCGCACTCTCCCTGAACTGCCTATTGGAGCTAAATACAAGTGTGTATTTGGCACTGCACCTCCCATTGATGCTACAGTGACTACTAATGGACTGGCTTGTCCCACTCCGACAGTTTACCACAGACCTAACATTCCTGGTTCTCTTGATCATATATTTGTTCCATTGTCAGTGCATTCCTCTGAAACTAACAAAGACTTTGTCTCTCGAAGTTTCTCATTCTTCGATTGTTCGGTGCATACTACATGCTACAAGTGTGTAACTAGCCAGTGGGCATGTAACTGGTGTGTCTACGATAATAAATGTACTCACAATTCTTCCATGTGTCAGAGAACAGTGATAAGTGGAGAAAATAATCCTAGCAAACTTTTAAACCACGGTGCAGGTCACTGTCCCCGTATCCGTCACTACCCCAAGCCCATTCTCATCCCCAATAATGTTCCTAAAGAACTGGTTCTCGAGGTAGAAAATCTCCCCCATCTTCAATCTGGACATACCGGTTTCCAGTGTGTGGTCAGTATAGAAGTAGCCAAGATGATTGTACCAGCTAGAGTAGAATCCAACCATTTTATAGTTTGCGATAAAACCACTTACTCTTACGAAGAGAACATAGGAGAGTATAATGTTAGTGTAAAGGTTGTGTGGAATCTGAAGCATTACATCGATACTATAAAGATAACTTTATACAAATGTGAGATTCTCGGTTCTCACAGGGAACACGCTGATTGCTCATTATGCATTACCAGAAACAGCATCTACAAGTGTACATGGTGCAGCAACTCTTGCTCTTACAGCGAATCCTGCTTGGAGCCTCCTGTAGAGGACTGTCCTCGCCCTCGTATTGATATGATCAAGCCCCTGAGCGGCCCGATTGAAGGAGGACCCTTGGTAACCATTGAGGGTAGCAATCTCGGGCTCAAGGAAGCTGAGGTCACCGGGAAGGTGAGGATAGGAGATGTACCTTGCGAGATTGTAGATTTTGAAGTTTCTGTAAGTATAACCTGTCGGACGGGAGCATCTAACGAGTCAATTGTGGCTCCAGTGATTGTAGGCAATGAAGCTGGTTACACCGAGTCGGCCGTTCAGTTTAGCTACAAGGACATCAAGTTGCAGGGAATATACCCCTCCATAGGACCTGTGTCCGGAGGTACTCAACTTGCAATTACGGGGCAGCATCTCAATATTGGCTCAAAGATTTCTGCTTATTTGGATGAATTAGTTTGCCTCGTTAACAATACTCAAACATCTAATAGTCGACTTATCTGCGTCACATCTAAATCTCATATCCCCAGGATGATCCAGACGCTTACTATTTCCATAGATAATGCAAACCGAACCTTATTTGGTAACCTTTTCAATTATGTTGTGGATCCTACTATTATGGAAATAAAACCACTCAAAAGCTTTGTTTCTGGTGGACGGATGATAACAATACACGGCACAAACTTGCACAGCATACAAAAACCTGAAATGAACGTGTTTCATGGCACTGACGTAACTCCAGCAAATAGTACAGTGTGTATCGTACTGAATTCTAACCAAATGGAGTGCCCAAGTCCTGCCGTCAATGACAAGTTCTCGGAAATCATGCAACTCTCAGCTGTGAAGCTTCCTTCAGTTAAACCTCAAGTAGTGATGAGAATTGGTTTCACCATGGATTCCGTAGAGACTGTTCAAGACTTGGAAAAGTATTTTCATTCGTTGCGAACTCAAATGGTTTATGTTGATGATCCCCAAGTATATACATTCCCTAACAAAATTAAACCTTACAAGGGAGATACTTTAGTGATCGAGGGAGAAAATTTAAATCGCGCAAGTGATGAAACAGATGTCTCTGTCACAATTGGTATCCGCTCGTGTAACTTAACAAGTCTCACCATGAACCAATTGGTTTGTAGTCCTCCGGAAATGCAACCAGCTAATACTGATGAAAATGGGATTCAAATCAAAGAAGTAAATCTTCCATTGGTTGTAATTAAAATTGGAAAATCTTTGAAGTTCTCGTTGGGTTATCTGAGATATGAAGTTATGAAAACTTACACCTTTCCTCCTGAAGCTATCGCTGGAACAGCTGCCGGAACATTTTTCTTAGTTTTAATATTCATGATTGTCTTGGTTGTCTACAGGAGGAAAAGTACTAAAGCTGAAAGGGAATACAAAAGAATCCAAATACAGATGGATACTTTAGAAAGCAATGTAAGATTAGAATGTAAGCAAGCGTTCGCGGAACTTCAAACTGATATGTCTGATTTAGCTGCCGATTTAGAAAATTCCGGGATACCTACATTAGATCACGTTAACTATGTGATGAACGTATTCTTTCCGGGCGTTTCTGATCACCCTATACTGAATATTCAAAAGTCCTTAATCAACGGTCCAAGAACTAACTACGATGCGGCAATGCTTCAATTTGAGCAGCTTATCAACAATAAATGCTTCTTATTATCCTTTATCGATACTTTGGAAGCTCAGAAATCATTCAACATTAGAGACAAAGTCAATGTTGCTTCTCTTCTGATGGTCGTTCTAATGGGCAAAATGGAATACGCCACTGACATCCTTAAGTGCTTATTACTGAGATTGATCGATAAGTCAGTCTGCACCAAGCATCCACAACTCATGTTGCGGCGCACAGAAAGTGTTGTAGAGAAGATGTTGACTAACTGGATGGCTTTGTGTATGTATTATTACTTGAAAGATTATGCAGGCTCTTCCTTATTCCTGCTTTTTAAAGCCATCAAGCACCAAGTAGAGAAAGGACTGGTCGATGCAATCACACACGAAGCTAGGTACTGCCTTTCTGAAGAAAGATTGCTTAAGGAGCAAATTGACCACCAAGTCGTCACCCTTCATATCTTACAAGATGATCTTGATGAAAAAGTTCAATGTAAAGTACTAGATTGCGATACTATTTCTCAGGTGAAATCCAAGATTTTAGATGCCCTTTGTAAAAATACCCCTTTCTCTTTACGCCCATCCGTCCACGAAGTAGATCTAGAATGGCGCCACGGTAGAGGCGGACACCTCATCTTGCAGGATGAAGATGTCACCACCAAAACTATCAACGGTTGGAAAAAGCTCAACACGTTGGCACATTACGGGGTTAAAGAATCAGCTATCATGTCCCTGATTCCCAGGCAAAATGATAGTTTTAATTCTAATTTTAAACAAGCTTGTAGAAATTGCACTGGCATGTACTGCTCCAATGCTCACCTACGTATAATAAATGGTGATATGGATTCTGACAACAACTCCCATATCTACCACCTCGTGAAGCCAGTTGACTACCATCACTTCGCCAGTAAAACATCTGAGCATATGCATAAAGCCATTCCTGAAATATTTTTAACTAGACTTTTATCGACGAAAGGAACCATTAACAAGTTTGTGGATGACTTTTTTAGCACAATTTTAACAGTAAATGAAATCTTACCCCCTGCTGTCAAATGGTTGTTTGATTTATTCGACGAAGCCGCTCTCATGCATGGCATTGCGAATCCGGAAGTGGTTCATGCGTGGAAATCTAATAGTCTTCCGCTAAGGTTTTGGGTGAATCTCATTAAAAACCCCGATTTCATTTTTGACATAAATAAAACAATGACTGTAGATTCTTGTCTATCTGTGATTGCGCAGACATTCATGGACGCATGCTCCATGAGTGAGCATCGCCTCTGCAAAGACTCGCCTTCCAACAAACTGCTGTTTGCTAAGGACATCCCTGTGTACCGAGACATGGTGTTTCAGTTCTACCAGGCCGTATCTAGCTTGCCCCAGATCACGGACCAGGAGATGAGCACTTCAATGCAGCAGCTGTCCGTGCAGCAAGTCAACGAGTTCGATACGATATCTGCACTAAAAGAACTATATATCTATGTGAACAAGTACCGGGATCAAGTATTAATAGCCCTAGAGATGGACCCGCACTCTAACAAGATGCACTTGGCCCACAAGCTGGAGTCCGTGGCCTGCACCCTGGAGGGGGACCCCACCTCACTGTGCTGACCCTCTAACGGCCAGCTTGACTTTATTCATTAACTTTTTGTGATTGTGTTTAGTAGAGACTTTTACACTTTTTTTACATAATTTTAATCTTAAGCTTATAGCTGCCTCAACTGACAGTAATAGTGTGATTTGATTTATCAAAAATCAATATTATGTAACTATTAAACTATAATACTTTTACAATTTATAAGATGTAAGTTTTTTTTTACTGTGAAGAAGTCGATAAAAGAATCTCTGGATTAGAATGTACTATATAATATTATTAAACTTTTAGAGCATATAAGTATTTTTTCTTTTGTGTACTACGATCAAATAAATCCATGACATTCTAATACATTATATTAATGTAAATAATATAAGCATTTACTGTATATGTATATATATATATAATATTATAGAAGAGGTTTTAAGAATGTCTTTATTTTCTTTTTTTATTTGTGTATTAAGTGATCAACAATTGCCATGATTGTAAAAACGTTTACGTAATTGTCAATTAAATATTGTAATTCAAACCTTTTTTTATTATGATTTCTTTAAATTAAGGATAGTCTTTCCCCCTTTGTCGTTACCCTATTAAGGTCTATTCATATCTACCGGTAACGTGCAGTGCAGACACGTACAGCGGCAGGCACGGCACAGAAGGGAATATTCACATTACACCGTGCATGAATGTGTTTATAGATATTGTAAGTCACTAATTTTGCCGTGCCTGTCACTTTACGTGTCTGCACTGTACGGCTGGTAGATGTGAACCGAACTTTACTTATGAGTAGGTTACACGTAGCCAGGACAGTGATAAGTGGTAACTAAATCAGTGTTCTGAGATAAGTGCCACCCACACACGCAATAAGTAATTTAGTAAACTCTTGCATTTGTAGTAATACTTGATTATATGCATGTTCAAAAAGCGCGACTATAGCACTCACCTACAAGGATGCACGCGTAGCGTACTTAACTGAAAAAATAGAAAGGATTCTAATCCAGTCTAAATTGCTACTTAGTACTTATCACTTAACGCACTGTTCAGGCGCGGATGTTGATTTAAAATTAACTATTAACGATTTAGTTGTCACTTATCACTTTCCTTGCTAGTGGCTGCGTGAGACATAGCCGTAGGAGCACATTGTCGCTTAAGGAAAAAATTATTGATACAAATGTAATAATACACAATGTTTTATTGTGAAATATTGATTTGTGGTTTTTTATTTTGGGCATTGTTTTTTTCCCAATGAAAAATTGAAAAAATTCTGTTTTGTTTTGGAAGCGACGATATTAACATAATATTGAGTCAGAATTTAATATTATCTTTTTTTTTTTTAAGTTCTTTACTGCATTTTGTGATATTTGTTTTGTATTAAAGTATTATTATTTAACATTAATGTATGCCAACTAGTTTTGACAGTACCCGTGCCTTCATTGGGTCAAACATATAATTTATAAATCTAAATAATTCATTGAAAACCACAGTTTTATAGGAAAAAAAACATTATAATACTGTCGAAACTGGTTGGAGTGTATAAAAAAATATATAAAAGTAATGTAAACAAAATAATTGTGTTTTTACATGATGATCTTTTACTTAGTTTGAGAGGATTTATAAAAAAATAGACAGGTCAAACAATTATGGATTAAACCGTCATTCAAGGATTTGCAGGAATTATCCAGCAAGATTTTTAAAGTTTATCACGTTGCTGGAAAACAGTAGGTACACTATAGCATTTATGTTTATATCCTTTTTTTTATACTGCACAAACTCCCAACTATCCGTAGTCAGTGGGACTATAGCATTCTCTATTTGGGGAATGTTGCGAGGCTGAAAGGTGTGTGAATGGGGAATTATCTGGCTACTAAACATAGCTGTATGTATATAATCATAGACAATGGAAGCAAAGGGAGATATGTCATGAACTGTTGCCGAACTATGACAACTTCACGGACTATCAAAGCAGCAGAGCCAATGAAAGTTATGCGTTTGATGTGTTGGTAGAAACAAAGCTTGGGTGCTGTTGTGTGGAAATGCGATTTGCAGTAGTATGGGTGAAAACATTGACAACACTTTTGTGCGTGCGGTTTCATACTAATAATGTGGTTCATGGCCCATTTCCTTTGTTTCTATTATCTTTATATATTATATAACATATTGACAGGTGTTCAAGGTGGGAAGGAGCTCTTTCGGTTGACTAAGAACATGGAGAAGTTTGGCAGTATAATATTTTGATACTAAGAAGGCAGTACTTATCTTCATGCTAAACATACATCTGACTGTAAAAGAAGAGAGATGGGGTGTTATTTTTATGTCTCTTAAAACAGTTTATTTATTTATGTATCAATACTCCTTACGATTTACTTTACTCTATTTTTGCAAGGTTTGTGAAATTTCAAAATCAAGCACTCTTTTATGCACCAAAAACCTATATATTTTGGCACTGTGGCTGGAATTGATAGCAAATCAAAGTCAAGTGCACACCAAAGATATATTATATATTTGTAAAAAGCATTAACTTTGTGGCTCGCCATAATTTACAATAAAAAACACATAAATTTGTTGTAGACCACTTTTATAGTGGTCTACAACAAATTTATGTGTTTTTTATTGCAAAGATATATTATTTGCCACTCGAAGTAAAAATACTAAGATTGCATTGTTTTAACTTCCATCATAATTTGATTATTGATCAAATTCAAACTGGGGTTCCAACATTCCAACCTAATAGAGTTAGGTAAACAACATAAAACCTAGCATTTTTCTGGTTTGCTGCAGAACGGTCCAAATCATTGGGTTCGTAACCAGATTACCTCGGCTTAATTCTCTGCGAAAGTACTACATCATAGCAATATAGCTGATGGAAGTAAGAAGAGTTCAAAAATATTATCACTTTATTTTTAACCCTGAAATGTATCTGATTACAAAAATAAACCGTATGGTCGGCAACATAAAGAAAGTAGTAAAGATTTTTGTTGCTGTTGTAATAGAACATTGTTAATGTTTTTATTAAATTCTGGGTAAGGCATACCATAATCTGTTGCCAGGACTAAAGACTCAATTTTAATTTTTTTTTTAATTTAATCTAAATCAAATTTAATAATGTATTTTTAGTTTTTATTATTGTAACAGCTCTTTCGGCATTCTATGAATTAAACACAAAAACAATTAATAATATACTAAAGACTCAATATTATTTTCAGCATAGGATTCAATAATAAAACTCTCAAGACTCAATTTCCCCACAATCTGCATATACGAGTATACTTGCAATATTTCTCCCATTAACGGTTGGCCTGTAATCTTTAGATCTTATACTTGAAAAATTGTTGTTAGCGAGATGAGAGTGCTATTATTTGTAGTACGGGACTGCAAGACTTGTAAATTTTCTCAGCTGGCTTGATTTTCAAATTAATAATCCAGATTTTTAGTTATTTTTGTACTGTATGACTGACTAATGGCATTATTCATTACATTGTATATGACCCATATAACACACCATAATATGGATTTCTCTACATATATGTAGGATTTTTATCATATCTCCAACACATAACTAAATTATCAATGACACAATACAGATTTCAGCAATTCGAATCCTGTGAAAATCTTCCATCTTATGTGATGCATGTTTGTGGGCGGTGCCTGAGATGTTTTGGTGAGACCCAAATAGTAGCACTCTACATTTCCCTTATCAGCAAACTGCCATCTTAGGGACTTCTTGCATCCTTGTATATTTGAAATGAACATTTCCGAGTTCATTATTTATTTCATTAAAATATATTATATAATCTTGACATGTGCACCAATCCATTGTTACACGGATGACAGTACAGTCCATGCTAGCTTTTTGTTTGACAAGCCCCCAAAGGGCACACAAACTCCAATGGCTCGGAGGGCTTTGAAGCAGAGAATGGACGGTTACCTCGAGAGGGTCTCCTCTCTCTCTCACCTCGTTGAATTTAATGTTTCAAAGACCCAATCATGTCCGATTACATCTAAAAGGAATCGAAATGACAATCTAGTCTCCTTTAATGGAAGCAATCTTCCCAACCAGCCCTCCATTGATATGCTTGGTGTAACCTTAAGAGACCAGCTCAGGTATGGGGTTCCATTGAAGCCAGAGTAAAGTTTTAAAGCCTCAGAAGCTGGGCATATTGTACAGAGCCCGCAGATACTTTAATAGTGCACAACTGCTGATCCTGTACAAATCGCAAGTGCGCCCTATATCGGACCACTTTTCATCTATATTGACTGTAAATAGGGGTGGGTCTTCCAGTCGGCGGGCTGCTAAGTATGTAGACTCGGTTCAGAATTATCCAAAGGGTAGAAGAGGCGTTGTTTGAAGGAATTGCAAAGTCAAAGGCGGTTTAGAGATGTCCAGGTGAGAAGATTAGGCGAGTAGAGCGGAGCGGTCGAGTTGTTGTTGCGTGTCCGAGTGATGACTGGGTGAGAGTGCCCGGCGTTTGTCTATTGCAGAGTATTCATAGGACGCGATAGAACCGGGCACATTTTTGTGGATGAACGCTCGATCCGCCCCGTGTTATCGAGGTATCGTTTTGTGTTTACATGTGTTTAATTTACAAATACATAAAATGATGCAAGTAATAGAACTCTCTCGACCGATTCCGCTCATTTAACTCCCTTCTTCTCACCATTTTTATTAAGCTTATAATCAAACATACAATTTTATTTTGAGGGTCCCAATCTCGACAATGTGCGGGATAATTCTTAAAACTACTTAATACTAACATTTGTATACCTAATTTATAAATAGCAATGTTGACGAGAGTCCCACCGTTTAATATGTATATGTTTGTTTGTGATGACTCTGGTGGGACTCTCGTAAATCAAATTTGAATTTTTGGGCAGCTTGTGTTTATATCGGGATATTTGCATATCACCTCGTGCATTGGATGGGTTTGACCAATCACGTTCCGTCTTGTTGATTGGATGGCGGAGAGGGGATACGACGTAAATACAGCATATCGTGCCCCGCCTCTGTCAGTGTAGCGAGCGACGTGGAAGGGATAGTACGTAAATACGGCGTAAAGTAGCATCATCTTGGTCATATGAAATGTGCCGTCACGTTCGATACACGCCCCACTGTAGAATTTGGCAGCCACCTCTGGTCGGGAGCCCCAAAATATCTAAAAAAAAACCTTAACTTTGTGCAGAAATGTGCAGTCCGTTTGATAGATTCACCTAACTTAACAAATGGATTGCAATCTTTGGAACACTGACGTCAGGTGGGAATGCTGTCTTTGTTCTACCGGTATTTAATGGAAGATGCTCTGAGGAACTAGCGTCATTGATCCCGTCGGCACCAGTGCATAGTCGGGAAACACGCCAGACGCGCGCGCAAGATTTGCACACGGTTGACATTTATCAAATGAGAACGGGTCGCGTCTACGACTTGTTCTTGTGTTCAACAGCTCGGGTGTGGAATGGTCTGCCGGCCTCTGTGTTTCCTCCATCATACAACATGGGTCTCTTCAAGACCCAAGTTCACTCCTTCCTATCCTCTAAAAGACCCTCCACACAGCATCCCCAAAGATGATATAGGCCTTGAGGTAAATTATTTCCCTCGGGGCCTCCGGTGTGGAGTTACTGTAAAAAATGCATGAATGTGAATGAAGCAAGGAGTTGTTAGCTTCTTTCTTAAGTGGGGTACTAATATACGAGTATCTTGGAATAATGCAAAAAAGTCGGAACTAAAACTCACTTTAGGTATTACAATAAGTCGTTTATTATGAAAGACGAAACAGTTGAGGGGTTAGTCTTAAATTAAAGCTAATCTTAACTAAGTACAAATGTATCATTAAAATTAGAGGGTGAAATACTTAATTCTACAGGAAAATCTTAGAACTAGATTTTCAATTTGCGTAATTCTATAGAAAAGTCTTTCATCTTCAGGTCTTAAGTGCTACGTAAAAGTCTTAGTTTTTTCACTGGGCGATGGGAGAATTACGACAGAGTTCAAAGGCACTTCCCTTTTCGATGAACATCCAGAGTCCTCGCATCTCTGTGGCTGGTCTCTGAAGGGGGGAGACCTGTAACTTCCTGGGCGAAAGTCTGCAGAAACTGTGGTCAGAGGGTCTGGGCGGCCCATCCGAGGGGTGGAGATAGGTACCTTCCTGGGTGGAAACACACGATCAACTGTCCCGTGGCCTGGGTGGCCTCTCCGAAGGGCGGAGATGGGACAACTTTCCGGGCCGGAGTAGTGGAGTCAACCCTGGCTGGTGAAGGTGTAGAGTCAACTTTCTTCTTGCGGCGTGGGTGGCTTCTCCGAAAGACGGAGATGGGAAAACTGGAGTCAACTATCTTCTCGACGAAGAGCTCCTCCTGTTGCAGGCTGTCAGCTGTTGTAAGGAATCGTTCTACCTATTTTCGTCTGGCGGATATGCTGCAACGGTTCCCTGGCGCTTGTGTCGTCCATCAGCTAAATCGACCGTTAGGCGCCGTTGGTAGGCCAGTTCCGTAATATAACATCATTCGGAAGGCTATAATTTAGGTATGAGAAACATATGCAACATAGGTTATTTATGAACTAGCTTAATCTAAATATACAATAATGTTCTTATATCTAGTTATTTAATTCTAATCTTAATATTTCCTATAGTCTAACCTACCTTTTTTTATATGAATACCGCACAAGAGTCCCAAACTGCTCCCAACCGTCTGGAGCCAGTGAGACTATAGCATTCCCAACTGGGGAATGTTGTGAGGCTGAAGGTATTGGGGAAGAAGAAGGAGAAGGGAGAGAGGAAGGTGGGGAAAAGGGGAAATCAGTATACCGGGAACTGGTCTCACGGTTTGGCTTAGCTACTTTTGTCAGACCGGCTGTTCAAGGGTTGGTTATATGGCCTCTATCGTCTGGCATCGACAGTTTAAATACTTTTGGTTTATTATTGATCTTAAGCCGAAATGCTTTTTGTCAACTTTTGCCGGTGTTCAAAAATAATAGTTCTAAGTTTTATGATGTTTTCCGGTTCGTCAATAATGCAAGCTGCTAGCCTATTATTAGTACAAATTATCGCATGCCTATTTCTCCAGGAGACATTTCTAGGAATGGCGCAAATGCTTTAAGTAAATTTGGCCATGTGTATGCATCAACGGGTATATCAGAGTGCCTTTCAAGACTGAATTGTTTGGCGGTCCATCTTCTCTGCCTAGCCTGGCGTGTTGGATAGTCAGTTAAATTTATTCAAATTATTTTTTGGTGTTTAGAAATATTTAGATTATTGAAATTATTGATTATTCCGAATATTCAACGATTTCGAAATAGATATTTTTATTGTGACCAACACTGCGCTATGATAAATTTTTAATATCATCTATGGAACCAGAGATGAAATATTTGTATTTCAATCTGTCAGATTTGCCTTTTTCTTGTGTTCAAAGTTTTCTTGGGAATATTTTAATCAAATCAAATTTATACAGATACCGGTTTATGAAATACGAATTTCTGATTTTTATTATTTGTTTAACTTGACGATTGATATCACAACCTAACATCGTATATCATAAAAAAAAAAATTGCTTAAAATGTCAACGAAAATGTTGCTGAATAGTTTGAGGGTTGTGAGCTTTTGCCTCATGAAACCACAAGTTTGTATCCATTTGAAGAAATTGATAAATCCTCACGAAAAAATATTTATTAGAAGCATGGCTATCAAACCAGATGTAAATAAGCTTCAAGAGAAGTTGTCTTCTCAGCAGAGGAGTCATTTAGTAAAAGTTTTGAGGCATTATTTTGAAATGACCGTTGAAGATTGTGATAAAATGATCCAATCTAATAAATTTATTGAAAAACTACACGGTGATCATATTATGAAAAGTTTAGAAATTTTACAAAACTTTAGTGTAAATAAAGAAGTTATAAAAGAGCATTTGACAGTCTTAAGCTTCGATCACGGTAATTTTTATTTTGTTTATTCAGTTAGTATTTGTAAGTTTCACTTATCCTATAATGTATCCTATATCCGAGCCACAACAACACAATGTTGAAGAACAACCAATAGGAGTATCAATCTAAACCATAAAACTATGATTATAAAATGATGACATAAATAAGTCAGATTTTCTTCAAAGTGACCGTAGAACAAGCTGTATGTACCCTGTTTTTTAACTTAACTTCAATGTTTGGAAAACATTATTTAAATACATTTATTAATTCCAACATATTGGGAATATATTATAAATTAAATGTCTAAAAAAATTAATTGGAGTTCTACCAATTAAACACAAGAACAATGTATTATGCATAATGCTTGTTACACGCGAGGAATATAATCTCACAATATCGCTCGCCATACAGTCATAGGGTAATATAAAATATCTGCGACGACTGTACGGAATTATACGGCGAGCTTAGCCCCCCCCCCACACATATTTATATTCCTTGTAACAAGCTTAAGAGTATTTATTTGTATAATTGCTCGTTTTCCTCAATTTAACAATTTATTGTTTTTTTGTCACTCTAGATATCTTGAAGCATAAGTTACGACTGCTTTCGAAAATGAATCTTAAAAAGTTGGATCATGGAATCCCATTTTTGAGATTATCTTCAAAAAGATTAGTCAGTCTGTACACATCTATCAAAAATGAAATGGCTGTAGTAACAGACGGTAATAGACTTTATTTTCTCAGTGAAACCATGAAGGCAAGTAAAAAGAATTAAAATAAATATTAAGTCAAATTCTTCTTTACTAGGGATATAGCGATCCCAGAGAGAGGTCGTACGTGCGTCATCGACGATCGTCCTGCATAAAAATCTTCCTTCTCACACGCGTCTTGTATGAAAACGAAAGATAGAAAATGATGACGCACGTACAATCTCTCTGGGATCACTATAGTAGTGTGATCAACATAAGTTGAGCATTAATAAGATGAATTGAGTTCTTTTGTTGCATTTTTAAACTGATATAAGAAATTATTAAACTATCATACTCTTTTTATTATGGTTTCTCTGCATGTTGCGTGTTCAACATTTCATTTACTAGTGAAGGCCAAATATAAAATTTTATATCACATGAGTGCAAGGGGGTGCATAGATCAGATTTTCTCATTGCTTATTCTGATTGCCAACAGTATGGAAGATCTACAGTCTCTCGTATCTAGGATGAATGAACTATGTATGAAAAGGTCATGGTGTTTGAAAGAGAGAGTACTTTAACAGTGTGTAATATAGTTGTGAATGATGAATACTTACAGCAGGTGGATGAGTTTGTGTATTTGGAAAGTATAATTACGAGAGATGGTAAGGCTGATAGGGATATTGAAAGAAGGGTGAATGCAGAAAACTCCATTCATGGAGGACTGAACGCGGTTAGCGCTGACAAAAAATTGTCCTAAGAAGGGAAGTTAGCAGTCCACAATGGAGTGCTGAATACCAACCCTGATGTATGAAAGTGAGGCATGGAACTGGCAGGGGAAGGATGAAAGTAGACTGAATGCTGTAGAAATGAGGAATATGTGTGGTAAAACTATGTATGATTGAAAAATTTTGAGATTAGCAAAGAATGCACGGCTGATGTGAGCATAATGAGTAAGATTAAGAAAGGGATGCTTAGATGGTTGGGCATGTAGAGCGGATGAGTGAAGAGAGGAGTGTAAGGAAAATATATGATGCAAATGTGAATGGAAGAAGCCAGGGACGCCCAAGGAAGACGGCATGATCAAGTGAACCAAATACTTGAGTCAGTCCATGTCAAGAGTAAGAATACCAGGAGAGTATGTATGAGTGTGAATGAAGCAAGGGGTGTGTTCTCTCTGCTTACCCCTGAGGAGAAACGGCATAATGGTTAGTTAGTTATCAGATTAAGTTTTCTGTGGAAAAACAGGTAATTGGTCTGCTAAATACCCCATTTTAATTGACAATTGTTGGAACACAGACAGCATCATTTGCATCTCCATCCATCACACGGTGGCACAGTCCGGAGAAACAAGCAGATTCCTTCACCATTTATTTGTGCTCATGGAATAATGTACCTAATATTTTTAGGTAGAGCCTTTGAAAATCGCAGAAGGGATTTCAAAAAGATTATTTATTTACACTATGCCCTATGAGAATCTGCAGAATACTTTGAGGGCTCTGTTGGGTATGTATGTATGTGTTTATTTTATTTGACCAAGGTGCACTGTTTTCCGTTTGTGTCATTAACTTCTTAAATTGCCGCAATTTTTTCTATAGAATTGGGTGTTAAACCGGAAAATATTTTGAACGATTGGTGGTCTGTGAAGTACAAACCAGAAACAGTTAAAGAGAGACTCGATCAAATCAAAACAATCGGCCAAGAAAGAGCCATGACCTGGATGATCAGATGTCCGGAGAGGATTTTGGACAGGTAAATTATACTTGCTTTATATATTGTCTATTCATACCTCGCAACTGAATTAAAACCACCAAATTGCAACATGAATTGAAACAGTATTTATACTATGTTTTAAGAAATCCCACATAAAAATACCCATTATTCCCGTAGCTAAGAATTGAACCCTTGGACATTCCACTAACCGGATGTTCTAAACCACTGAGCTATCGAATCTGCTTATTCACTTAAAGCTTTTTTTGCATCAAAATATATTTTTTCTAGGTCCATTAATCTCAGGAAAACGAATTTAGAAATTCTTGGAGACAAAGATCATACATTTAATTATATCGCAGAGAGACTGAACTGCTCTAGGGAAACAGTCAATACGATGGCACTCAAAATTCCTGCCATTCAAACAGTTAGAGTTAGCAAGGTACATTGTATAAACTATTCTGCCATCATAAGAAAGGGTTACATACATATATGTAATTTTAGATATTTTAACATTAGCGTTTCCATTGCGTTTTTGTTGCCAAATATATGTATTTCTGTCATAAAAACCACTGATTTCATTAAAAAACAATGTTGTCTATTGAAATGGGTATACTCAATTGGTCTAAAATGCAATGGAAACACTAATGTAAAAATACATATATGTGACTTTCTTATGTCGGCGGTATTACTAATCTTTTACATTGGTAACTTACCAAGGGGACTTGATTTGAAGCATGTGAACATTTCGTACTTTTGGATTAATTGTCAGCCTTTCTTCTAGGTGAAAGACGTTATAGATTACCTTTACTCAAAGGGATATTCTGACAAAGAAATAATTTATGTCCCGAGGGTTCTTGCACACTCCCTTAAAACAATGCAGACCAGACAGGAACTTTTGGAAAAATCTGGAAACTCTCCGAGGAATTTAAACATTTTATGCAAAAGCAAAAGGGAATTCAAGAAATATGTGGATTTGCTACAGTCACCATTGGCCAACCCACACCCACAGTGAAAATACTATTTTGTCATTGTAAGTTTAAATGATAAATTAAATAAAATTACATATTTTTAACTGTGTTCTCTTATTAGCTCAGTGCATATGAAATTATATTGACGGATCAAAGTTACAAAGTTACGAATTTTCAAAGAATCTTTGTATGTTATGAATCTTGCATCCCTCATAATGAACCCACCCATGACTTAGGCATTGAGTTTGAGATCACTCCATTGTATCCTCTGTCAAATCTAATTAATATTGTCACATACAAAAAGGTCTATCCAGAAAATCAGATGAACTACTGCAGTTTATAGCAGAACTATGATAAAATCGTAGTGGCCCAATAGCTGGGAGGTGGGTAGCCAACAGCAGCGATGGTGATATGAAAACATAATTAACTTTAATACCTTTTCATTTATTTATACCTAACTATTATTTTTCAACAAAACTGTTTACTGAGAATGCTTTTTCTTGAAATATTGTTGTTCCCATCAATATTTTATGTATGTACATACTTTTGTTGCGTATTCTTGCATGGTGTCCTTACACAGGAAGAGGAAGACATTAGTAATTTGCTTCACTTCTCAAACAACTTAGAATCACGAGAAAACAGAAGGATTCTAATTTCTTAAGGTTCTAATGAACCAAAATACTTTTATTTTTTAGTCAAACTTTAGTGTCACCTTTTTCACTTGTCATACTATCCGATTTCTGATTACTACACAATATTACCAAGGTGGTTCTAATTATATTATAACATTGCATTAAGTATTCTCAAGTGGACATTGTTTCTTTGGTAGATTTTTTAATAATTTTTGTAGATTGAAACGTATTTAAGTGTACGAACAGCACGGCCGCACAGAGTCGAGCTTGTAACTCTTGTTGGCTCAAATCATGAGCCCATTCCACACGTCCCCAGTGGCCAACCTAGAAGAATGGTAACAATTTGTAATTTTTTTACATTGTGCAGAAAATATAATTAACTATGTATTTTGCATAAGCAAAGTCTGGTTTCGCTAACACCTTTGTGGATTTTACTAGGATCATGTAATTATATTTTTCACTGTGCCATCTCTATATGAAGTGTATTACAATCCAAATATGGTGATAAAAAAATGAATTAAATAATAAAAATTCAGAAATAAATCCATGAATAACAAATTCTTGTCATTTTTACCTGGTGCTCTTCCTCCAATCTCGATAGAAAAACAGCTTCGTCCGGTGTCATGAATCTTTCAACACATGCCAACATCAATATTACAGACTTGAGAGTATCAACACCGTAAATGTATCCTGAAAAGATTAAAGTCTTAATTTTCCTTCCCCTTCTATGTAAAACAAATTCAAAATTACATTCAATCTCAAGCCATCAAAGCAGAATAGTACCATTGACCGCTGAAATGTTATACGACATGAGATGTTTGCTTAGAGCAGCTGTAGTCTCTGGGCTGATCGTTGGCGCTTCAAATCCTCGGGTTTTCTTTATGTCCACATGGAATCGATCACAGAACCACTGAATTACCGGATCCCACTGCTTCTGTTGGGATTCATACAGTCCATCGTCCTCCTAAAAATTAACAAATATTATTATTATATTATTTTTATATTAACGAACCATTATCCAAGTACACAAACAGAAAAAGAAGAGTACATACATAATACATAAATGAAGCTAGGACAAAAATATACATTTGAGAGAACATTCAAGTCAAGGCCTGAACTGGGTTTCGGTAGAGTCCATGATGTTAGACATATTATTAAATATTCTTTGAAGTTTATTTTCGTAAAGCCTGATAAAATTCATTTATTCAAGGCCCTGGCTTGAGGTAAGAAGTCTTGACATTTCTTGACATCTTGACAACGGAGAATGGTACCCATAATTAGTAGCGTTTCGATTGAAAGCGACTCATTGTTTCCGAGTCTATGGCAAGAAATGTTGAACTGGATGAGTTGCAACAAAGAATGTGAGCCAATAATACAATTAATAATTTTAAAAAGCAAACGAGATCATGAAAGTATTGTGTGGTAATAATTAATAGTAACGACTTTAGAGCTGTGGGTCCAGAGTTACTTTCATCAGGCAACCAATTATGAGATAGTTCATACAATACAATAAGTATAGTATATAATGGGTCATTTATGTATTATTTATCAATGTGTATAATATAATGGAGACTTACACTTGAATGAAAGAGAAGCGTGTCTGTAGCGATGTAATTGACTATATAGTTGACCATGTCATATTTGCTAAGGTTGTTAGGATTATCCAGGGAGGTGTTGGACAATGCAGCCTGAAATAGAATGCAGACATGTTTTATATTGGTAAATATTTACCAGAAAACATTAATAACATCTCAAAAAAATATTTTAGTTTGAGATTATGCGATTATGAATTATTTTCTTTAGTAAATACACTTTACAAACCAAATGCATTGAGCCTTGCTGTATTTTTTCAGTCTGTGCATCCCATTCTGCAGCCACGGCAATAGCAAGGGGTTCACTTTCTAAATAGAATGCTTTTCCTAGAGGAGTTTTAAGTTTTTTCTGATCTAAAGTTACTTCGTATCTCCCATCACTGCAAAGAATTCCTGTTTTTTTATAAAACCTCTTTCTTGTTGCTGCAAAAAACATTTATTATATCATTATTATATATTTTTTACATTTAAAAAAATACATTTTGAGGCATGTTCAAGATTTAGAAAAATTGGTCATAACAAATGCAAAATTTCAAGAACAATTTTAGTACCAATGTGTCTGTAAAGTGCTTGGCCATTTTTTGACAGGTTTTTCGAGAATAATAAGTTACCAAAAGATGACATTGACATTTTATTACTGCAGGAAGAAATTACGAAATTAATAATAATAATTGTGGCTATGACTAAAAAACGAATGTCAGGGCTGGTCAAGTCTGTCAAAGGAATCATAGACAAAAATACTTAGAAAAGGCCATAGATATACCATTGAAAAGACACTGAATATACTTTTAGTAGGTATTAAGTAAGTACCGAACGAAATAAACCGGAAGAATGTTGATATGACGGTGCGTCGGGCAGTAGGTATTATTCTAGGAATAACGCAAAAAGGGAGGAATAGAAAAGCGATCTTAGGTAGTTACAAGTAATTTATTGTGATAGTCGTGGGGTTAGTCTTAAAACTAGAGTAAAACTTAATTAGACAATTCAATAAAACTAGATACGCAATTACTTAATTCTACTGTTAAAGTCTTTGTACTTCAAATTAGAGGTTCACTGGCTTAGGCAATTACTTAATTCTACTGTTAAAGTCTTTGTAGTTAAATTTAGAAGTTCACTGGCTGACATTGTGGGAGGAATTATCATTAGAGTCAGAGACACTTCCCTTTTTGGTGATGGCTGTCCAGGGTCCAGTGGCTGCGTTGTATGTAGAGTCCTCGCGTTCGCACTAGGTATTCATGTACCTCCGGATGGGGAGTAGGTGCAACGCGGCGATAATCAGAGGCCTGGGCGGTCTCCGATGTTGATCTCCGAAGGGCGAGGATCAGTTACTTCCTTCTGGGATGGAAGCGTAGAATTCTCTCGTCGTCAGAGGACCTGGGCGGCCTCTCAAAGGAGCGAGAATAGGAACCTTCCTGGGCGGAAGGTTTCACTTGGCTGTCTGTCCTGGGCGGACTACTGCAACCGACTCTCCGTCCTGGGCGGACTCTTGCAACGACTCGTGCTTCCTCGGTGGAAGCTTTCACTCGACTCCTGCTTCCTCGGTGGAAGACTGCACCTGACTCGTGCTTCCTCGGTGGAAGACTGCACCTGACTGTCCTTCTGTCTACCTGTCTACCTGTAGGTATTATCTTTTAACCCGCATTGTTCAGCGGCCTTTGTTCCGTCGGGCGGCTTAATTCCTTTGAGGTGTTTATTGCCGTCCTATAAAATTCCAAAGGAATTGCGGACTTTCCCAAAATAGCAGTTAAGATTATATTATTTTAGTTACGATTTTTCTAACAATAGGTTCGGCTAGCCTTTGTACTAAATTCATTTTATGGCCGGTCTAATCTGGGAATTCCTATTATTTAAAATGCACATTTTAAATCTAAATATTTCGGTGAATTCGGTAATTTATTTTAGTTGATTACAAAAGGCTATATCAATGTGATATATCCTTTTGTTGATAAGACGGTGGTTAGTGCAGTGGGTATAATTCTAGGAATAACGCAAAAAGGTTAGGAACTGAAAAGTAATCTTAGGTAGTTACAAGTCATTTATTTTGATAGTCGTGGGGTTAGTCTTAAACTAGAATTAATCTTAATTAAACACAATAATTCAATAAAACTAAATAGGCCAGTACTTAAATCTACTTGTAAAGTCTTTGTACTTAAAATTAACTAATTACTTTATCGAAAATTACGTTAAATCTACATAAAAAGTTGTATTCTTAAAAATTAGAGGTTCACTGGCTTAATTGTACGAAAAAGTTGTTTCTTAAAGTTAGAGATTCACTTGGCTGACAGGGTGGAAGAATTATCATGAGAGTCAGAGGCACTTCCCTTTACAGATGGCTGTCCAGGGTCCAGTGGCTGCTTTGTATACAGAGTCCTCGCGTTCGCACTAGGTATCCAAGTACCTCCGGATCGGGAGTAGGTACAAACGCGGTGATCTCCGAAGGGCGAAGATCAGTAACTTCCTTCTGGGATGGAAGCGTGACACTCACTCGCGGAACAGAGCGTGGGTGACTCTGCCGTAGATTTCCGAAGGGCGGAGATCAGACTTTCTTCTTGGATGGAAGCGTAAAATTCACTCGTCGTCAGAGGACCTGGGCGGCCTCACCGAGGAGCGAGAATAGGAACCTTCCTGATTCGAAGTTTCAAGCCAACTGTCCTTGCTGCGCAGAAGACTGAACCCGACTGTCTCTCGTCAGAGAGCCCCTGTCGCCTACCTGTAGGTATCCCTTTAAGACCCGCATTGTTCAGCGGGCCGTTCCGGGCGTTCCGGGCGGTTGCCGGGCGGCTCATTTCCGTTGAGGTGTTTATTGCTGTCCCGTAAAATCTCAAAGGAATTGCCGACTTTCTAAAATAGTAATTAAGGATGGTTTATTTTACGATGTACTACTTTACAATAGGCTCCGCTAGCCTTTGTGCTAATTTATTTTATGGCCGGTCTCGTCTGGGAATTTTTATTACCTGAAATGCATATTTTAGACTAAGTATGTCTGTGAATTTGTTCATTCTTATAGGTATTACAAAAGAATTTATCATTGTACCTCTGATTGAAGAGATAAATCGCATTGAAGAGATAAACTGTCCTACTACAATTGACTATGGGAAGATGGCAGAAGCGCAGTGTCAAAACGACGAATTTATTAAGGCGAAAGATGACACCGGCCTCTCCCTGCGTCAAATGGTGATACCCGGCACAGACAGATCACGATGGTGTGACATTTCAACTGGTCATGTCAGACCTTTTGTTCCAGCTTCTATGCGAACAGAGGTAATTGAAAGCGTTCACAATGTCTGTCACCCAGGCATTCTAGGGACAACGAAGACAATAAAGTTGAGGTTTGTTTGGCCCAACATGGCCAAAGGTACCAAAAATTTCGTCAAACAATGTATCCCTTGCCAGAAAGCGAAAGTTTCAAAACATACAGCAGCTCCACTTTCAACATATATTTTACCAGAAGACCGCTTCCGCAATCTTCATATAGACTTAGTTGGCCCTCTTACAGCATGCAACGGTTATTGTTGACAATGATCGATAGATTCACCCGCTGGCCTGAAGCAGTCCCATTGAAGGACTTGTCTGATGAGACAGTAGCAACCGCACTGATGAAAAAATAAATATTTCTATGGCTAATAAGTTGCTTTCATATTACAACCACAACTATCAGAAGATTGAATGAACCGAAACGTCGCCCATCTCAGAGATAGTGGTAGGGTAGCTTTCGAATTACTGGCATCAAAGCAAATTTATTCCATCGTAAATTACAAATAATTCATGAAAGTTCACATTTTAAACGATGTTAAATACTTAATATAAATTTCTTCTTTTACTTTGTGTCCAATCATCAAGGCATTTTTATATCATCTTCATCGAAATAGCATAACATATCAAGAGTTTCGTTAATTATTTTTTTTGGCAAATTTTTCGTGTAAACATTTTTTAATATAATACATAATTATTTATTTACACATACTCGTATATTTTCTAATACATCCGAAAACAAAATTGACATGTTATAAGGAGCAGATAAACATGCGAGGTGGTGATTTGTTTTTGTTTGGTTCGCTTACTAATTGATAAATTTTAATATAACTAGAAAATCCTGTTCGGAAAACAATATATATTATATAAATGTGAAATTAGAAACGCAAAATTTTTTGTTTTATAAAATCTCTCCCAAATTGAAACGGATGTTGACAAGTCTCAATTTTATCGTCCGCTTTGATTGGTGTCCTTGTCTATGTCAATATAATTAGTTTTGTCTATGGTACTATGTACCTAGTTCGCTATGATGTTCCAATATTTCATTTAATTCAAAGATGGCTGACGACAGGCTCTACGAAGTTTTAGGTGTCAGCAGATATGCCAGTGACAATGAAATAAAGAAGGTGAGAATATTAAAATATCTATTATGACAATTCAAATTCTTCTTTAAGCATTTGCATGTCCATAAATTGCATTTATTTGTCACCTAACTCAATTTACTGCTAAAAACTTGACCCTTCATTTCGTTGACATTTCATAGTTTTTCCTTTCCCTCTAATCGAAAATACACGTGTAATTTTGCCATTGCAATTGTAAATTCGCTCACGCATTCTTGTTTCTAAGTATTGTTTTTATTTCAGAACTACAGAAAACTCGCGAAAGAATTCCACCCCGATAAGAATCCTGAAGCGGGGGACAAGTTCAAGGAAATATCCTATGCCTATGAGATACTTTCAGACCATAAGAAAAGAAAGGTTTACGACTCCCACGGTTTAAAGGGATTACAAGGAGCTAGCGATGGAGCAGGATTTTCCGCCAATGATGTGTTCTCTCATCTGTTTGGGGATGGTTTATTCGGGATGGGTGGAGGAATGGGCGGAGGAATGGGGGGAATGGGAGGACCGAGCATGCGGAGGAGGAGAGGAGAAGACACCGTTCACCCCTTGAAGGTGTCTCTGGAAGATATGTACAATGGTAAAACAGCCAGGCTGGAGCTCAGCAAGAATGTTATCTGTTCTGCGTGCACCGGGAAGGGTGGTAAACCAGGCTCCCTCCAGACCTGCAAAGAGTGCAAAGGCTGTGGTATGAAAATTAGTTACAGATCCATTCGTCCCGGTTTATCCCAACAGTTACAGAGGCCCTGCGGTGATTGCATGGGGCAAGGTAAAATGATCAATGAAAAAGACCGATGCACTTCTTGTAAAGGAAAGTGTGTTCTCAATCAGACTAAGATTCTGGAGGTTCACATTGACAAAGGAATGAGGGAAAACCAGAAAATATATTTCAGAGGTGAAGGTGATCAGCAGCCTGATGTTGAAACAGGAGACGTGATAATAGTGTTGCAGCAGAAGAAGCACGAGGTGTTTGAGCGCTCCGGCAATGACCTGATGATGAGCCACACTATCTCGCTGACAGAGGCGCTGTGCGGCTTCAGCGTGGTGGTGCAACAGCTGGACGGTCGAGAGCTGCTGGTGAAGCACTCCGCCGGGCAAGTCATCAAACCCGGGGACCTCAAAGGCGTGCCCGGAGAAGGAATGCCTATGTATAAAAACCCTTTTGAGAAGGGGAACTTATATATAAAGTTTGTAGTGAATTTCCCCGAAAACCACTTTTTACCAGAAGAGTTCCTGCGCCACCTAGAAACCTTCTTGCCTCCTCGCCCCGCCTTCGTCATGCCGGAGGGAGAGCACGTGGAGGAGGTGGACCTGTCAGAGTATACACAGGAGCAGGAGAGGAGTCGCGAGGAAGCTTACAGCATTGATGATGAAGATCACATGCACGGAGGTGGACCAGGTTTACAATGTGCCCATCAATAAGAATTAATTAGCTCCATTTTCTACAAGCATTTTATCAGTGCTCAGGTTTAAATTAAATTTGTTTCATACCTTTTATTCCAGGTTTTTAGGTATATTATATTATGTGCTTTATAAACAATATTATGGAAAAGGTTTTTTTGTATGAACATGTCATTATTTTGAGATTTGCTGTGTTAATTATTGGAACTTGCACTTAGTGCTACTTGATAAATAGTACGTCTATTAATGGAAAATTCACTAACCGGAAATCTATAAATATTTTACATCACAATGTAAAGATATCCTTTAATAAACTTAACACCTTATGAAATATCCTGTTTTATTTCACCCTTCTCTGATATGCACTTGAAATGAGAAATTCTCTGTTTAGTATTGTTATGAAAATTACATAGACCAACTCAAGTGGATAGTAGTCACTGTAAAATTATTACCTACATTCATAGAATAAATTTCTGTTCTTGCCTTCGAAGTTTTGTTTTCTGTTGACCGATAGTACCACTTTGTAACGGTTTTCATTGGTTGAATAGGGTGTCACTCTTCTGGAATATTCTAAATAAGGTGATAATGGCATTGTTTATCGCTTGGGCACCAAGGTCGAGGATTTTGATGGAGCTATAAGCCCGTGGACTGACAATGCACGACGTTTCTCTCACCTTTGGGCAGGCAGAGGAGCGGAAAATGATAATAAATCACATGTTAGTACCCTGATACAATTTATTCCGTAATTAATAGATTATAGATTATTGAAGTTTGTAAACCTCATTGTAATATTTAATCATTGAAGAAGATAATATGAACATATCCCAAATGAACCACGAAACCGAAAAAACAACAGAAATTAAAAAGAAGTATGATATTCGATGTAAATTGGACTGGTCTCATTAGCTAAGTTGGTTAAGCAGTTACCCCGGATAGGTAGAGGTCCTGGGTTCGAGTCCCAGATGCGACTGAAATCTTTTTAATTTCTGTTGTTTTTTCGGTTTCGTGGTTCATTTGGGATTTGTTAATATTATCTTCTTCAATGATTAAAAATTAATAGATTCCCCACTTTTCTGGCTTATTGAGGATGTATTCCCGGAATATTAACCTATTAATATCTATAACAGAATTTAATTCTACTTATAAACCTTGAATTCAACTTACTGTAATTCTATCTAATAAATCAATAAAGAAAACCGTTTCCATGCCACTTACATAATAATATCCTTTGTTTAGATAGTACATATGTATATTACATATGTGGAAAATTTCATATTAAAATAAAAATTTGACAAATAAACTCGAGTGAAAAAATTTATTCAGCTTTTTACTATAATAAGAATCGCACCATGTTCATCATTGAATTATAATTGGCTATAATTGAATTGAAGTTATGGAATTTTTTTTTCTCCTGATATTTTAGCAATTTTTTTTCCCCTGAAACTTATGCAATTTTTTTTCTACTTTGAAGCCATAGAGGTATAATATAGTAAGCACCGGCATACAAAATATGGGCCACCAACTTGGGGCCAATTGGCATCATAGACATAAAACAAGCTTCTGTCGCTTACAAGCACTTGCCGGGCACGGGTCTCCAACGATCACTGCAAAGTGCCTACATGTACGCTAAAATACTGCAAAAGTCGTTTTGAAAAAGATAGAAAAATAGATAATGTAACCTTTTATCGGTAAATAGGGTTTTTAGTCAATACAGTGAAACTTGCTTTAGAAGTTTGGTTTATTCGGTGTCCTGAAGGCTGAATTTGAAAAATTACCCATTTTATTCTACATAAAAAGTTTTTTTTACGGTCCCTTGGAAAACTTCTCAGGAGAATTTCATAAAATAAAACAGTTCCTTCAGGTAATTGCAGAACCAATAGAATATTCTCCAGCGGCAGCCCGTGCCTTTGAAAAGTGTTTTGCATATTAATTAAAATTTTACTCAAAGTGATGCAAATAATTGAATGTATAATACAATATACGCCGGTACCGAAAATGGAAAGTATTTTACCAATACTTATGTTTTATTAGAATGAATAAATATAAGAAAAGCATGCGTATCTTTAGACTTTCCTGTAAAAGGGTTAATTTACCAGAAAAGCGAGAATTACTGCTTTGGATCATTATGCATCTAATAACAAATGTAAATTTGTTGATTTATTTATGTTTATTTATTTTTTTATTTTATTATTTCAAGTTTATATTATTTATTTTAGGTCATTCAATTAATCTTCATTGTCATTGTTATCTGAAATATTCGATAAATTTGTATCATTCTCATTACAAAACACGGGTAAGGCCAGCAGAAAAAAAAAAAAAAGGTATGAATATGAACTAAATCGAGAATGCAAAATCTCAATACAAGTATCGGCCCACCGCTGAATGCACTGGGTGCACTCATACTTCGACTCTATTAATTCACAGAGGGGGTTCAAATGACGGATGCCCCCCTCCCTTCCATTTCCATTGATAGTCCGAATTGGATCGCTGTTTCTGGTTGATTTTGCTCAAAACGCTGAATCTATTTAGTATGTCTCAATGGTAAAAGCATCTTACTGAACATAATAATTATTTGACTTTAGAAGTTGTAATGAATTTACATAATATGTATTGCATTTTGATATAATCTGTGTTATCAATAGTTTCCTATTACACAACATTTTGAAAAGTGAAGGTCGGTCTTGTCACTCTGATAATTAGAATTCGCCTTGAAATAAAATCAAATTACATAAAACAAAACCATAACTTTGTTTTCCACCACTAATTTTATCTACAGAATTATGATTCAACCACAAACAAAAGAACATTGCTTAGTGCCGCCCGAAACGAAGAGGGGCACGGGAAAGGACTGTCACATGGTAAGCCCATTTTACATACTCTTCGAAATTCTCATTCCTAATGAATATTTTTTGGTAAACAAATATGTAAAACTTACCAACATTGACAATATGTATGTACATAATGGGTCGCCCTTCGTTCTTTATTTTGAAGGAGATTCCAAAACCCGATCTCCCCAAGAATATCCTTCGTACATTGTTTCATGTCTAGACTTCTGCAACGGAATACAGTGATACCTCGAGATACAAGTTTAATTCGTTCCGTAACCTTGCTCGTATCTTAAAGCAATTTTCCCCATTAGAATTAATTGAAATGCCATTAATCCGTTCCAGCCCCCAAAATGCCACCCCAGAAAAATGTATTTATAAATGACAAATATTGTATAAAAACATAATAAAAGAGAATGTAAAGAAATAAACTGGTTTTATAAACTGTATTTGTATTTTGGTCACTTAAATGCAACTTACACACAACTTAGATGCTTAATTTTAGTCACTGCTTTTCTCTTCACTGGTCTTTCCCTTTTTCGCCGGATTAAAAAAAAACCTGTCTAAGGAGGTGTGTTTCTTCCTCCCTTCCAGAATATTGCGGAAATGAGTTAAGCAAGTGTCATTAATTAGCTCCGATGCACGACTAGTTGCAACTTTTTTGGGGTTTTTCTTTTCCACGAACTGTGAAACTCTCTCCCACATTCCCAAGATCTCCTTCATCTCACTTCATCAGAGATAACCTCCTCCACCTCTGGCTCCTCTTCGAAACTAATCTCTTGCTGCTGCTGCTGCTGCTGCGACTGTAACTCTTGTAACTACTCGGCCGTCAGTTCCTGAGAGTGCTCCTCGACGAGCTTGTTCACGTCTCTCTCATCCACCACCAGGCCCATGGATTTTCCCAGAGACACAATCTCCTCCTCTACTGGCACTTCGGGTTTGAATCCTTCGATGGTCCTTTCGGCTACAGCCTCAGGCCATAGCTTCTTCCATGCAGAGGTCAAGGTCCTCGTTGTAACACCCAGCCAGGCCTGATCAATAATTCTGAGGCATATCACAATGTTAAAGTGGTTTTTACAGTACTCTCGAAGGATGAGGTTTGTGTTCTCTGCACCCTCAAAGCAGCGCCGGAACAGGTGCTTAGTGTACAGCTTTTTAAAATTAGAAATCACCTGCTGATCCATGGGCTGCAGGGTAGGAGTGGTGTTGGGTGGTAGGTAGAGAACCTTTATAAACTTGAACTCTTCAAGGATGTCATCTTCGACGTTCGGTGGTTGAGCAGGTGCATTGTCGAGGACGAGAAGGGCTTGCATGGATAGGTCGTTTTCCTGTAGATATTTCTTAACAGAAGGACCAAAAACCAGGTTTACCCACTACACAAAGAACTGCCTAGTGACCCGTGCCTTCGGGTTTGCCCTCTACATAACTTGTAGTTTTTCTTTTAAATTCTTATGTGACGTAAAGGCTCTGGGGTTTTCCGAATGGTATACGAGCAGAGGCTTGATCTTGCAGTCGCCACTCGCATTGGCGCACAGTGTGAGAGTTAGTCTATCCTTCATGGGTTTGTGGCCTGGCATCATCTTCTCCTCTGTCGTTATGTCCTATTCGGCATTTTCTTCCAGAAAAGCCGTCTCATCACAGTTGAAGATTTGCTGGGAGATGTATCCTTTGGCTTCTATCAGTTCGGAAAAAGTTTTGAGATAATCCTCAGCTGCTTTCACATCCGAACTTGCTGCACAACCATGCCTGACAACGGAGTGAAAGGCGGTTCTTAAAGTTGTCAAACTAGCCTCGATTGGCTTTAAATGAGTCTTCTGATGCCTCGTCCGTGGAAGTGCGTGGGGTCTGATTCGGCAAATCACCGTAGATCGCTCGTGCCTTCTCGCATATGATGCCCTGTGTTAAGGTATCGCCTTTAAGCTGCTTCTCCGTCACCCAAACCATTAGCAGTTTCTCCATCTTTTCATGAAGAGATCTCCGGAGCTTATAAATTATTGTAATGCCCTATGCTGGCATTACACACTTTATCGACTCCTTCTGTTTAAGCACAGTACATATCGTTGAAGTACTACACCTGTACTGCCTCGCCGAGTCAACTACTTGCACACCTTGCTCATTTTTTTCTAATATTTCACACTTTAATTCAATAGACATCATCTTCTTCTGAGCACTGACCTTTCCACTCACTTTCTTCAGACCCATGGTTATAAAAAGAAATGTGATAAAGTATGTAAATGCACAAAAAGCACAAAGCCCTAGAAAAACTTATCAAAGATGCTTCGACAGCGAGGTACACAAGCACACTGGGGGGATGCGAGACGCACGAGGCGCAGTAAACTGGTGGGTCGTGTGCAGCTGGCCGTATCTCAAATGTTGCTCGTATTTCAAAGCAAAACTTTGCTCGTTCGACGGCTCGTATCTCAAATATTTCATATGTTAGGGCACTCGTATCTCGAGGTACCACTGTATATACAAGTTTCCTCAACTATCAAATTAATATTAGTTTTTAACACTGCAGCAAGACACAACTTAATTGTTTTTAACCGGCGTATATAAATACTCCCATATTTCAGAGCATCTCAAAAATCTTTACTGGCTCAAATGTCCCGAAAGAATCCAGTTCAAGCTTTGCTGGATGGTATTTAAATCAATTAACGGGATGGCTCCGGCTTACCTATCGGAACTGTGCATCCTTGAAAATTCCAATTCACGACAGTCAACTCTTAGATCAGCGACGTCATCAGCTATCAGAAGGTTGAAAGAACCGAAGCGCACACCAGATAATAAGTTCGGTGAGCATGCTTTCTTGAAACTGCCATACGATTTAAGATTGATTAAAGACTCGACAGAATTCAGAGCGAAGCTTAAAACTCATCTCTTCGGAAAGTCATATCCATGAATGGTAATAATAATAATAATAACGCATTTATATAGCGCAGTTTTGTGTTATTTCACTTCAAGTGGTACAGTTGCAAACCCAATTTACATAGCGAAGCTAGCTGGTTAGTAGCTACCTAAAGTAATTTACAGAAAAAAAAAAAATTTCATAGTCTGCGACATTCTAAATAACTATAAATATTTGTAAATGTAAATAAATGTGATCGAAAATTTCAGTTACACCTTGAGTATAATTAGCTTTTTCCAGTCATTTTTTAAAATCTGTTCTAAATTTAAAAAAAAAACTCTTCTTAGCCACTAACCTTCTAATACATATAATATAAATAAAAAATAATATTTAAATCGTAACTGCAATATCATGCAATGTGCAGTGTTTTCTAATATTGTGTTCTGTGCATTCAAAATCATATCTTCCAAAGCATTTTTTAATTTTTTTTTAATAAAATAACGTGTTAATCTGGAGTAACCTGCCAGGTAAGTATATTTCTGTATCTGTTTGTACATAATAATGATAAACCCTAGCAAGTAATATTTGTACAGAGGCCTTGAGGTGATTTTCCACAAAAACGGCGCTATACAAATCATCCAATTATTATTATTATCTCCATTGCGTTAATTTGTATTTTAAGTCTTAATTGACAATTTTTTCTAATGAAAACCTAGTTATATGAGAAGTTTTCTCATACACAATGTAAAATAATATAATCATTTAAGTCCACCTGGAGTACTTTTAATGTAATGTACTGGTGTTTTTGACTACTCAGTCCAAGGGAATTACTTATAAACTCGTATGTATCTATTTACTTTCTTCTAGATTACCTTCTTTAATACAATAACATTTCTACTTTCGTATGCTTACAGTACGGGCAACAATAATAACAGGTATTTATAATATTGTAAATATGAATGTGAATGGAAGAAGAAGCCGGGGACGGCCGAGGAAGACATGGCACGATCAAGTGAATCAAATATTTGAGTCGGGTCATGTCAGAAGTCAGAATAATAGAAGAGAATGCATGAGACGATGTATGAATGTGAATGAAGCAAGAAGTGTATGCCAAGATCAAGTTGTTTGGCGGTCCGTTCTTTCTGCCTACCCCTGCGGAGAAACGGCGTGATGGTTAGTTAGTAAATATGTATGTTAGTTGTAAGACTTTAGTTTTAAGCTATAGTTGTCATTTTGCAGTAATGTATATAAAATATGCACTTGGTCATAAATATGTATTAGTTTTTTTTTTAATGAATACCGCACAAGAGTCCCAACTGCTCCCAACAGTGTGGAGCCAGTGAGACTATGGCATCCCCAATTGGGGAATATTGTGAGGCTGAAGGTATTGGGGAGGGGAAGGAGAAGGGGAAGAGGAAAGTGGGGAAATACCTGGCTATTCAGATCTGGTGACCAAACACGGCTAAAAGCCATTTCAAGCAACGTTTCAATTCTGAATGGTGGTCTTTCACCAGGGCGATACTGAGAGTATCTTCCACTCTGGAATGTGCGCAAATATACTATATATTATTTTTAAGTGAATTAATTGTGAAACAGCACAAATTAATTAAATAAAATTTAGTAAAGTCAATCATTGAAGAAAATAATATTGACACATCCTAAATGAAAGACAAAACTGGAAAAAAAGGACAGAAAATAAAAAGATTTCAGTCACATCTGGGACTCGAACCCAGGTCCTCTGCCTATCCGGGGCAACGCTCAACCAACTTAGCTAATGAAACCAGTTCAATTTACGAGGTTTGTTCAAAAGAAAAGGTGAATTTTGAATTTTCACGGGCTGTGTACATTCGACTATCGAATTTTTTTTTGTTATGTTGGTACATATATGTTTATCATATGTTAGCATTATCAGCCATTTTGGATTAGTGGTTTGTTTTTGACAACTGGAAAGGTTAATCACGTTTTTGTGTGTTCTTCGATTTTTTACTTTTGAAAAAAATGAATCAAAGAATATGTATTAAATTTTGCATTAAAAATGGAATAAAGTGCTCCAACGCACTTAAAATGTTGACTGTGGCATTCGGCGAGTCTACTTTGTCTCAAAAAAGTGTTTATAAGTGGTACAAGCGCTTTACAGAAGGCCGAGAAGATGTTAATGACGATGAGCATCCTGGAGTTGCAACCACGTCAACAAACGAAGAAAACATCGAAACAGTGAAGAAAATGGTTTTGGAAAATCGTCGAATCGCTATTAGGGAAGTTGCAGAGGATGTTGGCATATCAATCGGCTCATGCCATGCAATTTTCTCGGATGTTTTGGGCATGAAACGTGTGGCAGCGAAGTTTGTTCCGAAATTGCTAAATTTTGAACAAAAGCAACATCGCATTAGTATCGCTCAGGAGTTGTTGAATGACGTCAACGACGATCCAGATTTGCTCAAAAGGGTCATAACTGCTGATGAAACGTGGATATATGGTTATGATGAAAAAAGCACGCCAAGTTCAATTAAATGTGAAGGTTCACTGTTTTCTTCGATTACAATGGCGTGGTGCATCATGAGTTCTTGCCAACAGGTTGTACGGTTAATAAGGAATACTACAAAGAAGTTATGCAACGTTTGCGTGAAGCAATACGGCTCAAACAATCGGAATTGTGGAAAACAAATCATGGATTTTGCATGACGATAATGCACCAGCTCACACATCAATGCTTGTTCATGATTATTTGGCCAAAAACAACACCGTAATCATGCCTCAACCACCGTATCACCAGATTTGGCTCCCTGCGACTTTTTCCTATTCCCGAAACTGAAGAGACCAATGAAAGGAAAGCGTTTTGCCACAATTGATGAGATAAAGTCAGAATCGAAGAACGAGCTGATGGCCATACCGAAAAGCACATTCCAGAAGTGCTTCGAGGATTGGAAGAAGCGCTGGCATAAGTGCACTATATCTGAGGGGGATTACTTTGAAGGGGAGAAAATGGATATTGATGAATAAATAAATACTTAAAAAAATTCGAAATTCACCTTTTCTTTTGAACAAACCTCGTATGGCATCTTCATTGATATCCTATTTCAAATTCAAGATTTGTGAATATTATTTTCCATTTTTAATCTCATATTATTGGCAGCTATCTTTATGATGTTTACAAAGTTCTACCCGAACACAATTGCAAACTAAATAGTGTCTTGGATTATAATCTGACTTTTTATTTATATGAGACATCTATTGACTTTTATAAAAGTCTAATAATATTCACAAATCTTGAATTTGAGATAGGATATTAAATGAAGATGACATAAATTGGACTGGTCTCATTAGCTAAGTTGGTTGAGCGTTGGCCCAGATAGGTAGAGGACCTGGGTTCGAGTCCCAGATGCGACTGAAATCTTTTTATTTTTTGTCCCTTTTTCCGGTTTCGTCTTTCATTTAGGATGTGTTAATACTATTTTCTTCAATGATTGAATATTACAATGAGGTTTTTAAATCTCAATAAAAATAATTAACACATTGTTGTCGGGTATTGTTTTATGCTGATTGCAGGCTGGCGCGGGCGATTTTTGTTTTTTTAACATTTTTTAAGTCTATAACTTTTAAAATATCTGCGATAATTTAGTGAAATTTTAAATGTAATTTACCTTATTGTGCAGCAATGATAAAAATAATTATATGATCTCAATGACAACGACCGAACATGTATACGTTTACATAAACACTAATATTTTGTAGAAATATGAACAAAACATTCCTACCATTCATCCCTTCGTCAGGTAGAAAGAACCCCAAAATCTCTCCGTACAAGTTGAAAAGAATTATTGCGCATTGAAGGTCAAAAAAAAAATCAAGCCAACGGGATCTGCGTCAAGGTTTCTTCGAGCACACAAAAAATTGTATATTTTTAGACAATTTTTTTTCTTTTCATAATTTATTAATAAATTAAAACTTAAGCATAATAAATACAAATTTGTGAGTGAAATGTGTAGTTTGAAGTAAGATATACGATTTAGCAACAAAATCTGTTATTACGCAACACATATTATTACGTTGCCCGACGTCCACCACCAGAGAGTAAAAAACGTATTTTTATGTTCCCCGCATTTGAGCACCAAACTAAAAAAAACTTAGTTTTACGTTTCCCGACAACAATGTGTTAATAATTTAAAATTACTAAAGTTAGTTTACTTAAGTCTAAATTGTAAGTCACTAGCTATAAGTCATAGATGTAAGTCACTAGTTATAAGTCTCAGTAGTCAGTTGCTAGCTATAAGGTTTAGTTGTAAGTCTATAATTATAAATCTTACTTGTAAGACATTAGTAATAAATTTTAGCTGTAAGGTATTATTTATACGTGTAAGTGAGAGGTCAAATAAATTATTTGTAAAGCGCCCTTGAGGTGATTTTCTCACGAAAATGGCACTATAGAAGTTATCCAATTATATTATTAGGATTTTTTTTTCAGCATCCATAATTTGTGAATTTTTCACAAATTATGGATTTGCCTTACGAAAATCATCAACAATAATTTTCTTCTATTGAAATTGTTTACCCTTTGGGAGTTGAAGTTAATCCACGAATACTCGATACAACGGTTGCCTCAAACTCTGACGTGTTTGAATGTTGCATGTGCAAAATGGACTTTATCATTTTCCAGCACAGAACTGTCACCTACGAGAGCTAGGGAAATACTAATATGCCCCGCCCCTTCTGCACGTGGCAAGAGACTTGCTTCTGCACAGCTTTATTATGTGAAACCGTAAAGTAATTGCTTTCTATGAAAACATAGTATCAAATTATTGATTGTTTCTTAAGATTACAATATTTTTAAATGAATTATGTACATTTACTTGGCTTTGAGAATATAAGTGGAAAGATCAGCAAACGTAAAAAATAAATATGTGCATACTTACACAATCTGTCCAAATAAAAATGCAGTGTTAAAAAATAATAATTTTAATACTGTTTAATTTGTAAAAACTTTAATGATGTTCAAATAAGCCTAACGCAATGTTTTAAACATAGGTAAAGTAATAATTAACAAAAAATAAATAAACCTTATATCGCTCTTTATTATTCGATATTATTGCAATTTAGTTACAAATATGCCTTCAATAAATGGACTGGATCAATTTTGTCACCCTACTGTTACTGTTACTGTTACCGTTACCAAGGAACTAGACTTAGCAAGTTTATATTACATTTGGTTGGGGGATGCTACGGCAGCAAGGTTAATCTGGTTCCAGGGACTGTCCATGAAAGGGTTTACATCTCAAACATTAAACGCAATTTACGGAATTTGAGTAACTATATACATAACTGTGTGATAAAGTACGGCGTGAGCCTTTAATTATTAAAAAAGGGTGGTTACATTAGAATGTATCAAAATAATAATAAAAGCATTAAGAAAATCACAGATTTTCACAAATAATGAGTTTTCCAGGATAGGGAATCTGAAGTAATAATCTCCGTTTTGCCATGGTTTTTAAATCTATGTATTAAGTATGTCCTCTTCTCCAATCAATGTTTCTTAAAAAGACAAACAAATATTATATTTGTGTGCAAAATACATAATTAGCTTTACTAAGCAGCTGGGCAGAATTCTAATTCGACATAATTTCAGTACACATGCGCAGTTCCCACTATATAACAACGGGACTGTGCCATTTAATGTTTCCGCTATCACCGGCAAGATTATTTAAAATATAAATATGACAAACAAGAACATTATAAGATCTACGTATATAACTAGTAGAAAAATCCTACCGCTTAGATTATGACAAAATTTATCTCATAAACCTGATTCACAAATAACGAGGACAAATCAATACTTCAGTACATTCAACACAGAGGAGACAAGTTATCGGATCAGACACGTGACGCAGAGTCTGGAGGGGCCGATGCAGTCATCGTGGCAGAAGACACCGCACTTCTTGCACACGATCATGGCGCGCAGGTTGCAGGCGCAGTCGTCCCGCCCGGGGTCTGCCGCCTCGGGCCGCCCTCGCCCGCCCCCGCCGGGGCCCCAGCCGCGCCACTCCGCTGCGCTGGCCGGCCGGCTGTCCGCCCCCCCTCCGCTCCGAGACACGCACATCTGGATCTGCAACAAACAAACAATGCACACTGACTTACTGCTTCACCATATAACAAGGATACAGTCGTGCGATTGAATCTCCACCAGCTAAACCATGGCATTTAAAGTGATCATATTATATTGACATCAGACTCACAGATATAGAATTAAATGTATTTGTATTTCATAGATGTTGGATTTTGAAATGAGAATATGTTTGGTTCCTACCGTCGTGCCATTTATCCGCAGTATTCTAAATTTCCCTAACCATCACTACTTACTTTGAAACTACGTATTTGAAAAATGGAACAGAAGAAGTGAATAGTGAGTTCTTTGTTTTTTAGCTTTGCCATGTCTAAGGAGTGGAGGCTCAGGTACAAGAAGGGAGTTTTTGACAAATATTATATTGACATCAGACTCACAGATATAGAATTAAATATATTTATATTTCATAGATGTTGGATTTTGGGAAAGAGTATGTGTTTGGTTCTACCGTCGTGCCGTTTATCCAGGTATTCCAAATTTCCCTTACCATCACTACTTACTTTGAAACTGTTTGAAAATGGAACAGAAGAAATTGAATAGTCTTCTTTTGTTTAGCTTTATATGTCTAAGGAGAAATGAGCTCAGGTACAAAGGGAGTTTTGACAAAATATTATATCACATCAGACTCTGAATATAAATTAAATGTTTGTATTTCATAGTGTTGATTTGAAATGAGAATATGTTTGGTTCCTACGGTAAATGCCATTTATCCGCAGTATTCTAAATTTCCTAACCTGCTACTTACTTTGAAACTACGTATTTGAAAATGGAACAGAGAAGGAATAGTCGAGTTCTTTTGTTTTAGCTTTGCCATGTCTAAGGAGAAATGGAGAGCTCCAGGTACAAGAAAGGGAGTTTTTGACAAAATATTATATTGACATCAGACTCACAGATATAGAATTAAATGTATTTGTATTTCATAGATGTTGGATTTTGAAATGAGAATATGTTTGGTTCCTACCGTCGTGCCATTTATCCGCAGTATTCTAAATTTCCCTAACCATCACTACTTACTTTGAAACTACGTATTTGAAAAATGGAACAGAAGAAAGTGAATAGTCGAGTTCTTTTGTTTTAGCTTTGCCATGTCTAAGGAGAAATGGAGAGCTCCAGGTACAAGAAAGGGAGTTTTTGACAAAATATTATATTGACATCAGACTCACAGATATAGAATTAAATGTATTGTATTTCATAGATGTTGGATTTTGAAATGAGAATATGTTTGGTTCCTACCGTCGTGCCATTTATCCGCAGTATTCTAAATTTCCCTAACCATCACTACTTACTTTGAAACTACGTATTTGAAAAATGGAACAGAAGAAAGTGAATAGTCGAGTTCTTTTGTTTTAGCTTTGCCATGTCTAAGGAGAAATGGAGAGCTCCAGGTACAAGAAAGGGAGTTTTTGACAAAATATTATATTGACATCAGACTCACAGATATAGAATTAAATGTATTTGTATTTCATAGATGTTGGATTTTGAAATGAGAATATGTTTGGTTCCTACCGTCGTGCCATTTATCCGCAGTATTCTAAATTTCCCTAACCATCACTACTTACTTTGAAACTACGTATTTGAAAAATGGAACAGAAGAAAGTGAATAGTCGAGTTCTTTTGTTTTAGCTTTGCCATGTCTAAGGAGAAATGGAGAGCTCCAGGTACAAGAAAGGGAGTTTTTGACAAATCTACGGAGAAATCTGTATCGATGAAGTCGGAGGACTATTATACTAAATGTTTTGTTTAGTTCAAAGTAGGTATCTATATATATACAGTGGCGACTCATGACTTTCGAGTGAGCTAGAGTGATAAGATTGAAAAATACGATAATATATTTATGTAAAAAAAAAACTTAAACCTATGAGAATTCACAATGTTCAATTTTTCTTGTCACTTTATAAAGAGAAATGTGAAAAATCTAAATATATATTTTTAACTAGCTTGATCCAATACACAAGTAAATTTTAAGAAAATAATACATTTAAACATATAGATTTTCGGTGATCCGACAGGTGATCGATCCCCCGACAGTTGATAACCCGGACAGTTGATCCCTCGGACAGTTAATCCCTTAAAGGATTATTTCTGCCATACATATGTATTAATTGTTTTATGTTTAATTCACAGAACTCCATTTAATTTTTTTAGAAATTTAATAATGTTACCATTAAGTTCTGCAAGTATTTTAGTTTTTATTATTGTGACTGCTGTTTCGGCGTTCAAGGCCTTTTTCAAACTGCGGTTAATCCACATTGCGACGACTCGCTTATATAATTTTATTTACTCCCATCCAATTTTAATTTGGACGGTGTTTAAAATAATTATTTATTACCGGTAAAACTGATTTAGATAGAAAATAATTAAAATTCTCTATTCTGTGAGGTTTTTACATTTATAATGTGTTTCCCCGTATTTAAATGACAATGTGTTCTTAATTGATTTATTTAAATGTGTTATATTGTTTTAGTAGTGTGAACGTACTGAGAGGTGGTGAATAAATAGTTTTCCGTACTTTATTAATTAATGGTGTATTAGGATAATTTCTTTGTTTTGTTAATTTCCAATTGTTCAAGTAAATTTAAACTAAGACCCTTTCTTTCTATATGTAAGGGTTCAGGCTTGTTGTTGTCAAGCGGGACGTGACTATTCACTAATAAATAATTATTTTAAATACCATCCAAATTAGAATTCGGTGGGAGTAAATAAAATAATATAAATAATTCATCGCAATGTGGATTAACCGCAATTTGAAAATGGCCTTGAAAGCCAAAACAGCTGTCACTATAATACTTGCAGAACTTAATAATATTATTAAATTTGATTTACATTCAATTTCTAAAAAAATTTGCTGTACGTCCTCATTTATAAAGTAAGTATGCAGAGAGGATATGCGGCTGTATAACTAAAGTCGATATACTTATAACTGGAGGCGTCTTGAGTGGAAATCTGCTACATAAAATATTTTTACTTACAATAATGCTGAGTC
The DNA here is from genome assembly GCA_022606495.2 of Halesus radiatus. NCBI lineage: Eukaryota > Metazoa > Arthropoda > Insecta > Trichoptera > Limnephilidae > Halesus > Halesus radiatus. Next base: position 286,255 of record JAHDVE020010186.1, read on the forward strand.
CCTAAGGAGTATACAGTGAGGATATACAGCCGAATAACAAAGTAAGTAAATATAGTAATTAGGGTAGTAGAAGTGAAGGATTCTCACCTAGTCAAAAACTACCCACCACCGGACATTACATATGAGTTTATAAATGCCAGAACAGCATAAATTATTTTCTTTGTAGTTAATTAAAAATTTTAATATTATTGAAATTTAGAAATCAGTGCCACCCATGGTATTGATTATTGTTAGTGACTTTACGGGTGGGCGTACTGTTTAATATTATTGAAATTTAGAATTCGGTGCCACCCATGGTATTGATTATTGTTAGTGACTTTACAGGTGGGCGTACTGTTCAATATTATTGAAATTTAGAATTCGGTGCCACCCATGGTATTGATTATTGTTAGTGACTTTACATGTGGGCGTACTGTTAAATAAAAATTTATCTGGTGGATGGACGTCTATAAATCAATAATTTTTCATCGCTTAGTACTATTAAATTTCCTTCTGAAATAAAATCTGCATATAATACAAATAACAACTTATGAATTTTTTTAATTAACTACAAAGACAAAGAAAATAATTTAAGTCATTCTGTTATTTATAAACTCATATGTAATGATTGCCCTCCGTTTTACATAGGTAAAACCGCCTGTAATTTTAATGTTAGAATCAAAGAACAAATGCGATGTTTGAATAATGTGGGTTTTTCTGAATTTGCAGAACATTTGATAAGTACTAATCATTCTTTTGATCAAACTACGGAAATAAATATTTTACACAAAAATGGAATAGGCCTACGGTTAAATAACTTAGAAGCCCTGAAAATAAAAAAAATCAGTAAAGATTTTTAATAACCATCTACCAAATAATCAAAAAAATTTAACTTGTCCAATTTTAGACATATTTCCGTTCACCTCCAACTCTCCCTCCCCTCAAACAATCCACCATTTTGCTTGACGTTCTGTTACCTTATTTGCCTTTCGTAGTTTTTCCATCGTCTACTTAATTATTATATATTGTATTGTATGTTTCTATTGCTATATTGTTGTCCGACTCTTAATATTGTATCTCTCTTTTCCCCATTTATACCTCTATAAATACATATACATGCACCCTCTTGTTATTTGTTATCAGTATATTTTAAGTCTTGAAGATGATTCAGTCGAATCGAGACTCGTCGACGTATTTATATAAAAATAAAAGTGGATTCAAACAAAGTGTCTTTTCATTTAATTTGAACATAATAGTTATTTGAGATTTAGTACACCAATACAGATGTCCAATTTTCAGTACAAAATTAATTCTAGGGTGATGGCCAATTTCATAGCTTAATAATTCGGGTGTCAATGGGTTAATGAATCGAAAACACGATCATTTTCAAGAATAATAATAATAATCGGATGATTTTTATAGCGCCGTTTTTGTGAAAAATCACCTCAAGGGCGCTGAAGAATATAACGCAATATAAAATTTAAGGAGTTTTACACATTTTTGAGCATTTCTAGAGATATTTGTTGGGGAGTTTCTATTTGTTGATGTGATAACAATGCTGGCGGGACGAGAGAAAAGGATTGTCTTCGAAGCTGGTTGGTGTTGTTTGTTGTGAAGAAAGTATTGTTTTTTCGTATTCATCGTTTCACGGTAATTACCCCGAGGTGCCACCCTCTGGATTATTGTTGGGTAACAGTTACTGATAAGGTATTGTTAGTGTATTGTGATTGTTTTGTGTGCCCTCGGTGATTTGATTATCTTTTTCTGCCTATTCGTATTCTACATTCAGTTTTACCCAATTCCATCAAAGATCTTTGTTGATTATTATTGTTTACAGTCCATTTTCAAGTTCATCTGAAGCTGCATAATTTGTATGCAGTTTCGGAAGTAACAACGGAATGTCTTGCATTCATTTTATCTTTTATCAGAAATTTATTTAATTCTCATGTGAAAATGCATTCACTTGATTGTGATAAGGTATGTGAAATAAATTACCAAGTTTGGATTGTTGGTGGGCGGGGCACTGGAGGCCCGCGGGGCTGCTCCCGGAGTACGTTGGACTAAAATATACTGCCCCATTCCACCCGCACGATTCTCCACAGTCTGGACATAAACAGAAAACACAGTTTAAATTAAATGAAACACATTATGTATTATATTTACTAACGTATACAAATACTAATGTATTATGTACTATGTATATAAATTTTGAGTACATTATATTATGTATGTATGTTTGTTTCATTATTACACATTATCTCAGGTCTGGAATGAGTTACGGGATCGAATTAAATACTGTAAAATGTAATTTTAATTTTAAACGATGACATCCGATATCATCAGAGGGAGGGAGGGAGCAAAGGGATAATTTTATGTTAAAAAATAAAATATACTGCGAAAAAAATGGACTTTAGTTGCAAAACGTTCAAACGTTCAAAGTTGTTGACATCTTCGTCCTCCATGTCTGTGCTCCCGAGAATCTGGGCTCCAATCCATTGATGACATGTCTTCATTCATCTTCCACATACAATAGAGCATGTCAAACCAGCTTTTCTGCAGCCACATCCTCCGCTGCATATTTTTTTTCGACGGCATGAATTGAAATTGAATAAAGTCTCGGGTGCTGGTTTGTCTGTCATTGTTACCGGAGCGAGCTCGTTGGTACCAAGTTTCCAACCTAAGTTTTTTGGATTCCATACCATTTTTCGAACTTGATGGTACATCCTAAATGCATGATACCGTGCAGCGTCTTTTGTCGGTGGCAATGAAGGGAGTTTTAATTTTGATTTTTGTTGCTGATTTCGCAAAACGTTATCACAAGAACGAGTCATAGAAACGCCACATTTTCATGTGGCAAATATTAACCATGTACAAATGTTGGGTGCGCGTTTGGTGTCTTTCCCGACTGTGCACAGGTGCCAAAGGGATCAATGACGCTAGTTCCTCAGAGTATTTTCCATTGAAATATTGGTAGAACAAGGACAGCATTCCCACCTGACGTGTGTGCTCCAAAGATAGCATCCGTTTAAGATAGGCGAATCTATCAAATGGATTGCTCGTTTCTGTATAGAGTCACGGGTTTTTTTTAGATATTTTGGGGCTCCCGACTTGCGATTTGTACAGGGTCAATAGTTGTGTACTATCTGCAGTATCTGAGGGGTCTGTACAATACGGCCAGCTTCTGAGAGGCTAACTTTACTCTGGCTTGGATGGAGCCCCCATACCTGAGCTAGTCACTTAAGGTTACACCAAGCATATCAATGGAGGGCTTGTTGGGAAGATTGCTTCTATTAAAGGAAACTACATTGTCATTTCAATCCTTTTAATGTAATAAAGACATCATCAGGTCTTTGAAACATTAAATTCGACAAGGTTATTCTTACCCCAAGAGGAAACTCTCTCGAGGTAACCGTCCATTCTCTGCTTCAGAGCATTGTTCACTGAACCACGGCTTTGTGCCTACAGCAGTTTGTTTAACGGTGGATTGAATGAAGCCATCCATAGCAGATGTGATGACTTCGCCAATTTCCTCGGCACATCTGGAAGGATCCCATGTGTGAAAACAGACAGCTGACCACGGCAAATCATTCAAGTGTACCCGCAGATCGAACCAATCTGGTGACCTATAGGGGACTAGATAAAAGTGTGGCACTATATATATGTAAAGAAAACCACATTACTTAATGTTAGCGCTTTCTTAATTCTGTAATTTCCGCGTTACCGACAGGTTAGTTGGTAGCCCGCTAGATGTCACTACTCACTAAACGGCCGTGACGTTTAACGAGAGCGAAATTTTATTATTGTAGCAATATGCTTTATAATTTTTAAGGAGATAAAAATACCTGAAATAGAGGCTTTAAATGTTGTTTCTTTTGTTTATTGCAGGTGAGTGAATATTTTGATCATCTTAAATTTCTTATTTTGTTATTCTTAAAATTGTAAATACCTATTATGAATGAAAGTCTTTTGTTTATTGCAGAGAAACGCAATTAAGTCTTATTTGAACCAAGTGTGTAACACCATTATATATATATATAGTAATAATAATAATCGGATGATTTTTATAGCGCCGTTTTTGTGAAAAATCACCCCAATATAGTAATATAATAGTAGCACTGTATATAGTGCCACACCTTTCTTTTCAGCCTCTCGATTGGTGGTCTGAAGATAATAGGGATTGATGTCATCACTAGGCAATGGTTGGACGATCCTAAAGGCACTGTGACATCAATCCCATAACCATGTGGCTCGGTAGTAAAAATAGGTCTAACAGATTGGAGCGGTGAGTTTGGACATCAGGAATCCTTGTAGGTTTCTGGACCAGTTGCTCCAATCCGTGGCGAAGGGCAAAGGATTCCGCCTATCGGCTAGCTGAGTCTGTTGAACATGAGAACTTCAACCACGGTTCATTATGAACATTGAACTCCCCCCAGAACAAACTCGGCTGAGGGGTAGCGGGGTAAGAGATCATCAATAGTTTCGCTCAAATGTTTAAATGATTCGCTGAGGTTCGGTGAGCGGTATAAACATACGTAAATCTTACCATAGTGGCAAGACTGACGGGCACCCACATTACGTCGAATTTGGAGTTCTCCAGACTCAACAGTTGACGTCCGCTTGGCTATACAAACAAAAACATCCTTTTGGTCTGAACTTGCCTACATGGGAGAAGCCCAGGCAATAGGAGGCGTCAGGAGGCTCAGCTATCTGTGTTTCGGAGGAAAAGAAGGTTTGGGTGTCGGGATTGAAGGTGGTGGTGAACAAAGTAAAATTTTTTTGCAGGCCTCGAATGTTGGTAAAATTCACCAAAATTTATGGTCTGCACCGGGGACGCCTACTACTCGCCGTTGTAATAAAACTGTTATCTATATTTTGTGTAATCATGATTTTATATTGTTATTTAGGGTTTTAGGGGAAAAAGAAAGCAACAAAAGGAATTGGTATAAAGGATAGGTAGGAAGCTGGGGGTCAGGGTATCCAGGAGTGACGGACGTATGAATTCATCCCACCCACTGCGGTGCAAGGTGATGGGCCAGGAGAATCTGGCTGGGAAGCGCTCCCAATGCTGATGTCATTTTACATATTTTTAATTGTTGAAACGTAGAAGGGAGGGAATACTGGCAGGGAGTTCAATTTTAAGTTTTACCAATTCATGCATAGATGCATAATCAAATAAATAAATTAAAATCTTTGTCGTTCAGGGTGTATTCTGTTCTTTTTTTAAATGTTTTTTTATATTGCAATTATTTAAAAAAAAAATTTTATGTAAATCAAATTTAATAATAAATTAATCATTATAGGACACTCAAAGAAATTATGGTCCAGAGTATCCTCTGGCTCACAATCACAGTACGGCGAGCTGACTATGTGGAATCTGGCGAGATGACTAAGACAAGAACTGTGACCTAGTCTCATTCGAGTTATGGAGGAAATATATTTTTTGGCATGCTAGTGTATTATTAACCTTTTAGAAGCGGGAAGCGCACCCCTGCGCCGCACCATACATGCCCTGTACGCTTGAAGTCACACATATTTTTGACGTGTAGAAAAAGCTAATGAAAGTGTTATTTTGGGTGCTGGGTTTAAAATGAGTTGTTGGATTAAAATTTTCGATTTTTTATATTGGTAATGTGTGTTTGGATGAAAATTACCGCAATATTCACCAAAAATAAATTCCCGGGAATTTACCCATCACTGTCCATTATGCTCACATCAGCCTTGCATTCTTTACATATCTATAATTTTACCTATCACTTTACATTACGCCATCAACCTTGCATTCTTTACATATACACAATTTTACCCATCACCGTCCATTATGCTCACATCAGCCTTGCATTCTTTGCATATCTATAATTTTACCCATCACTTTACATTACGCCATCAGCCTTGCATTCTTTACATATACACAATTTTAACACATAGTTTTACTACACATACACCTAAGCGATTTCATTTCTACAGCGCTATCCTCGTTATTATTATGAAGCTTACCTCTGGATGCGGCAGTACGGCCATGTTGACGGGTATGCCCTGATTGAAGACGTGCCTCAGCATGAGGGGCGCTGCGGGGTGGGGGCGGGCGCGGGAAGCACGGGTGCGGGCGGCGGCGGGGTGCAGCGGGGCCCGGCGCTGCGGCTGCCGCGGGGCGCCCCGCCCAGCAGCGAAGGCGGCGGCTTCAGCTGGCAGCGCAGCTGGTCCCTATTGGGGCTGTTCTGGATCACCGCCTGGCATATTTGGTAGCTGCGTTCGAGATTCACAGCCCCCGGCGGCGGTTTGCTGCTTGAGCCCCGACTTCTACGAATTAACAATTTTTTATTTGAGCATTGTTAAGATGGTGATATTTTATTAGAACCTTTTTTGTGTATAATATAAATAAATAATGTAATGGCGGGATTTTAACACGCACGCTTTAGAATGCGCATCTCGAGCAGCGTTCCAAACCACGTGCAGAAAAGTCCCATATTGTACTGCACTCTACACCATTACGTTACTTTAGCAGATTTTACTTTTGTGCCCGTAATTTGGAATGTCGTTCGCTATTATGTACTGTAAAGATGTTTTGTGAATAATAAATCATAGCCATACCGCAAATAATCTAAAAAAGGTTTTTTGTATAATTGATTTCCAAATGACGTTCCACACAGCGCCGGATCTGCCATACATTCATACTGTACAAAAAACATAAGCGCAATCTCTGAAGGGCGCTGTGAAAATAAAGACCGTATTTAAATTTACTTAAAATATTTCCTCAGATCATAGAATATAAAGAGATATGCTGTGAGGAGCGTCTGACTGTCGCCCGTCGACGCTTTATTAGGTGTCATCCTTAATTCGTAAGGAACCCGCTTCTTACATGCTTTTGTGTAGTCAACGCGTGTTGTTCGTCCTCGTTTTAGTCAAAATGCTGTGTTGTTAAGTGCAACTTTGTAAAAATATGACCGGCAGAGTGAATTAAAAAAATAAAGGAATATTATTTTACCAGAAGTATAAAATAAGTTTAAAAAATCTATTTCTATTGAAGTACGTTAGAGTAGCCGGTTTCCATACACGATAGTTGCCACTGTCAAAGATAGTGATGTGATGGTGATACTTTTAAATACAGACTGTTGACATTTCGTAATTATTTCCTGTTCATTTTTTTGCATTTTATTTAAAAGTTTTAGTTTTATATATTTACTGATGGAGGTAGAAAAAAATGCAAAGTTTATTTATTCACATTACATATTTATTATTATTGTGTTTACTTTATAGAACTATATTATTTTATTAAATCTTTTATTAGTGTTGTTACTTAACCCCCCGCGTTTCTGAAATTTGTTCACATGTCAGTTATAATGACCTGTCACATTGATAATTATTTTATTGACTGCTTTTGTGTATTTATTATAATTATTCGGAAGAATTTACGGTTAGCTTTTAAATGCACAGAAAATGGTTTTCTCTCTTTCTAATTCAGCTTAAATCATATATCTAACCGTAATACAAAAGGAGATAGAACGACTTTTATGAGTCCGTCACAGTAAATGGCGTAAACGCCACTATGAGACCATTGGTTTTGATGTTTGGTGGTGTGTACGCCACTCGAATACCCAAGGGGTTAAAAAAATGCAGGTTCAAATCCCAGCGTGTGTAAATTAATTTGTATTGTTTCAATTTCCGGCACGTTCCAGAGTGGAAGATACTGTCAGTATCACCCCGGTGAAAGTCCACCATTCAGAATTGAAACGTTGCTTGAAATGACTTTATTTATTTTATTTTTATTTTGAACTTAATAACATTATTAAATTTGATTTACTTAAAAAAAAATTTATGTCCACGTATCCTTACTGGCAACAACATCACCAAATATGCCATGTCAAGGCCAACCCACCCTTTGCAAGACTAGAAATGTACTTAGAGCGCACTTGGTGATTTTTCACAAAAACGGCACTATACAATCATCCAATTATTGTAGGAATGGTGTAGAATTTGCTTTAAAACCTGAGCATCACCAGAAATTCCTTGAAGTTAAGATTCGCTCTGTTGTGGTGTATATATGGGAAAGGCAAGTTTCGAATTTGGTCTTCCGTATTTTTTTTTATGTTCCTTCCCGACCAAAGATTTATTGACACCTACGTTATTAGTTCCTGATAAACTGATATAACATTCTCTATTTATAAGCGATTTTTCTTTTAGTGAACTTAACACATTAGTTACGGCGATGTTTGTTAAAAATCTGTCACTTGCGGCGGGCGGGATTAGATCGCAGTCCCCATACCGGATGTATGTCAGCAAACTTCAACTTCGATCTTGTATCAATAAAAAAAAATAAACACTATTATCAAATTATTTATAAAAAAATATTCATCCACAAATCACAATAGTAAAAAAAATGTCAAATACACTTCATATAATATTATGTAATAACAACACAGTTTAACAAGCGCTGAAATCGCAACAGCTGCGAATAAAAAATGATATTAGGGCTTCCCCACTTGAGTCTATTGCGTCATAAGTATCAGCTAATGACTAAAGAAAAAGTCAATGATCTTCATATTTTATTTCATTTTTTGACAAAAAAAAATACCGTCTGTCGTCTATGTTTAAAACTAATTTCCAATTCTTCCTTGAAAATAATTATGACTTTTAGCAATGTTTTGAACCAGTGAAGAGTCCATAATGATGTATGTATTATAGTGACACCTATCTGCTACACCGCAAAGCCAATATTACAGAAGAAATTACAAGTTTAAAACGTGTTTTTTGTATTTGAAGTTGAAGGTGAAGGTCACGGAAATGCACAAAAATGTGCGCCCCGCTGTAACACAAGGTTTCTGAAACGCACAAATATGTGAACACCGTAACCAATGAGTTAAGACATCTTCGGTTGAGTCAACATTTATCTTGTTCTGCCTATTTAAATTTTGATGTCTTTAAGTTTGCATTTTGTGTCTTCTTACAATTTTGATTTATGGAGTTCTACAATATAAAAGCTAAACCGTATTTATTTAAAATTTGTAACTTAAAATTGATATTTAATTATTATGCAGAACACTAGCAAATCTTTACTATAAAGCAGAAAATCTGTGGTATCTAAAAATGTTGAAAAATACTTTCATCATGAGTTATTAACTGATTCAAAATAAGACAATATAGGTAGGGAATTTGTTAATTTTTTTGTAAATATTCAATAAGTTTTGTATGTATATTAACTAATTGACTAACCATCACGCTGTTTCTCCACAATCGTAGGCAGAGATGATAGTCTGTCACACATCTCTGTCTCGGCACACACTTCTTGCTTCATTTACATTCATATATCATCTCATACATACTCTTCTGTTATTGACTCTTGACAAGACCATTATGTAAATATATTTAACCCCTTGGCTATTCGAGTGGCGTAAACGCCACCAAACATCAAAACCAGTAGTCTCATAGTGGCGTTTACGCCACCTAATGCGACAGACTCATAAAAGTTGTTCTATCTCCTTTTGTATTACGGTTAGATATATGATTTAAGCCGAATTAGAAAGAGAGAAAACCATTCTCTGTGCATTTAAAACTTAACCACTAACTCTTCCGAATAATTATAATAAATACACAAAAGCAGTCGATTGCAATCGCTTGTTTTTACGTGTGCGGTAGGCCGAGATGTCAACCACTTATTTAATATTTCTTCTTCATTTGTGTAGTTCATTATTGTGAAACTTTCATGATTCATAAAATCGTTACGCTTTTGGAACGGTAGTGTGCATTTTGAATGGCATGTATTTGTGTAATTGGAACATTCTATAGTAAATTAATTATAGTACAATATATTATAGTATATATAATTCATAAAAGCATGTATTCTAATTTAGTAAAAACATGGTGTTGAAACGCTTGTTGGCGAATGTTAATCACAGCACAATTGAAACATTTAACTCTCTTTCCAAAAAAACTCCCGGCTCTGTCCGCCGTGTCAAGTCACGTTCCGCGCCATCTTGCCTTCATTGCCCCCCCCTCTTCTGTCGGATGTCTCCCATAGACTATTCCTCAAATCTAGTCGTAGACAATGGAAGTGGTGCCTTTATAAGCGGGGTCAGTATTTACGTTACATTGCATTTAAAAATACTGGTTATATTGCTTTCAAAAATTGTTCCAGCTGATATGAAAAAATGCCCGCATTGTGAAAGTGTGGTTGAACTTGTCGATTTATTTTTTATATGAAACGTAAGAAAAGTGAAGTGACAATTACCTTTATAATACGTTTGTGTAATTACATATGTTTTTAGTTTCATATAAAATGATGTTCTTAAGATTTACATGAAAAAAATCGAAGGTAAGCAACTTAAAATTTTTTTTTTTTTTAAATCAATATTTAAATACTTTTAAAGGGATTTGTTTCAATTGAATTGTCCATTTTTTACATTATCATCATAACGATAGCAGCCAATAATATGGGATTTATAAAAATGGAGGATAATATTAACATGTCTTGAACTTGAAGTATGATATCGATGTAAATGGCGTAAATTGAACTGGTCTCATTAGCTTAGTTGGTTAAGCGGTTACACCGGATAGGTAGAGGTCCTGGGTTCGAGTCACAGATGCGACTGAAATCTTTTTAATTTCTGTTGTTTTTTTCGGTTTCGTGGTTCATTTTGGGATGTGTTAATATTATCTTCTTCAATGATTAAATGAGTCTTTCATCTGTTTCGAAATTAGTATATTATTTTGGGATACGTTTAGAAACAGAAAATTTATTTGAGATTGGAAGACACGCGAAAACATTTTGCGATGAAATTATTAAGTGATGTGTGACAAGTCATTATTATAACTGACATGCAAACAAATTTCAGAAACCCAACCCAAGGGGTTAACACATATATTAAATACATATTATACTTTAGGGAATATGAAATAAATATATATAATGATACAAGAATCCAAAATTACAAAAGTATTAAGTTATTATCATGCATGATGGTTGTTCCACCTTCCAAAGTCAGTGTGACAGTGCTTAGTATAAATGGATACATAAAATTACCTGCTATTAACCGTTGCCGCATCCTTGGTGATGGATTTAGTTTTAGGCTTGGCTGGCAGTGGCAGCGCTCGCAGGGAGGTGCTGCTGGTCACGGAGAGATAGGGCAGGGAGCTGGAGGAGGCCACCACCAAGTGCCCCGCAGTGCCTGAGGCCCCCTCCTGCGGCAACACCGCGGGGGCACCCTGAGACGCAGACGACACGCACACAACAGTAGTGGGCGGGATCACACTGGTGCTATCTCCACTGCTGCATTCGCTCATCCCTTCTACAGGAGTCAGGGTTACCTCCAGTTCCAGCTTGACCTGCCCCGTGTGCACTAAAGGGTGCTCCTTGTATGTCAGCGGAGCCTTCTCGTCCCCCGCCCTATGGTTGCCGGTCGTGAATGGCACATTGTCTTTGGTACTCCAGTAGTTTGCTGTATTGTCAGAATCTATCTCCCACTGTTGCACAGGAAAGCTTCCTTCTTGTAGTCTTACTTCCAGTTCTTCTTGCATCGGAATCACCTGAAATTTTGTATTGTGACTTTTATAACTTTCACATTAATCAAAGTGTATATCAATAGGGGTGAAGGATTATCAACGACGCCAACATAATAATATGGAAGGGATCATTGTTGATGGTCTAAATAATAATCAGCTTAACCCTTTGCACCCTAAGGCGTTCATTGTATTAGTACCATATCCCTGAGCTCCTGAGCAATTTTTGACCAAAAAATAATATTTGACAAAAATGCAATTTCGATAAAAAATCAATTATCAATAAGAAAACTATTTTTCAGTCCATAATAATTGCAAACTTCCTATAGCAAAAAAAATAAATTATGCCAAATCAGGCCTATAGGGTTCAAAGGGTTAAATCACGGAAAAAACCTTTTGACAGCCGTAATAATTATGTAGCAGATTATAGTGATTAGCTTACCGAAACTGATCTTGATCTGGTGCCAATTTAACCAACAAACATGGGCCAACGGTGCATGGGTGTGGAAGGAGGTGTGCTTGCTTGCATGTCACTACAGAAGTCAAAACCGGCTTGCGGGCTGATTAGAAGGGCGCTTGCTTTGTGCGCTGCCAATCAGGGTTTAATCCCCAAAACTGTGCAGCAATCAGTGGCCACTAGGCAATCCTATTTTCACATCACAAGATGCTTAGGCTCAATGAGGAAAAGGTGGGAAAGTTGGAATGCTTCTTTATTAGGTGAGTGTTGGCTCACAAATGTACTAATAAAACATTTAGTGGCTGGTTATTTTAAATAAACTCTTATCTCTCAATAAATAGAGAAGGCATCAAATGATATTATATATTACAATAACATGATTTACGAGTAAAAGAGACAAAGGTTATCTAGCATCTCTAGTTTAAAATGAATATTCATAATTTAATAAAGTATTTGATGAAGATTACCTGAACATTAGCATTGTGCGGGGGGTTGACTAGCGCCATGGCGACGGAGCCCGCCTCGGGCATCCCCTGGATGGAGTGGAGCCCTACTCCCACTACGCCCCCCATTTCGCAGACTTGCTTCACTGCATCTTTAAATGTAAATCCATTACATTTTACTCAATTTTAATTTTGTTTAAGCAATCATTTACAATTTACTAAAAATAAGCTTAATGAGGTTATTCTTAAGATCTCATGATGGAGAAGAGTGTGGATACCATTTCGGTAATACAAAGTTAGCATAAGGCAAGCATGGTTTAGCGTAAATGATGTAAGGTAAGAGGATTGACTATCATATCCGAGATGGGATATTTTGGCTGCTGGGGCAAAAAACGAGACCCTCAAAATAATGTATCATGTAGCCCTTTTGTGAAGGGAAATACTGCTAAAATATAGATTAGTTTTAAAAATAAAAATGCAGGTGTACATTGTGATGCATGAGGGATGATTGTTACAACATTTCAAGTGGTCTATTATGAAATAATTAAAATGCTTTTCGCAAATCACTATTTTCCAATTTTTGTGCTTGGAACCAGTGCCATGGTTGCTTCATCCTACTCCATAATCTATCAATTAAAATAATTTAAATAACATACCCTCAGACTTCACAACGGTATCAGACTCCAATAAGAAGGACTCAGCATCAATGAAACGATCTTCGGATTCCATTCCTAAATCCTTTTCCTGGTGTAAAATCTCGGGGGAATTGTGTGAACTTTCTTCCTCCGAGTTATTGGAATAATCTAGTCCGTCCGCGTTCCCTTCTTCCTGTTTAAGTATTACCGAATTGGGTTGAATTTGGGTAACACCTTTATTAAATAAGGAATTCCGAGCGTGAAAGCCGTTGTCACCATAGGAACAGTGGTATTGTCCCATTTCACTTTTAACATATTGTCCTTCTAAGAATTCTGTGGCACCACAAAACCCTCGTTCACTATTGCTATCCATGGAATACACTAATGGCATTGTATGATTAGGGGAATTTGGGTTATTAGACTTAGAATCAGTTTCTTCGTTAGAGTTATTAGAATCACTACTGTTTCCTCCATCAGCCTCATCTTTATTAATGTCAAAAAAGTCTGTGTCTTTGCAATTCGATAAGGAATCATGAATATCTGAGTAATGGGCGGTGGGTTGGTTTTCTATAATATAGTCCTGGATAGAATGGTTTTGGGATGGATCAGAGGGAATATTGAAAGGTTCACAAGTCGGTGATTGTTCTTGTTCTTGCTCTTGGTTTATATCTATATTATTAGTTTGTTGGCAATCTTTCTCTTCATGTTCTTCAATAAAAACGTTTTCTTGGGAAATATGTAACGATTCGGTCTCCTGTTCGTTGCACATTTTTAATTTTTTGATATCTGCAGAACTGTATTCTTCAGTGGCTCTTTTATTAACGGGGTGTTCATCAAGGTCTTCAACTGGGCCATTACACACATCTTGGTTATCTAACTCGGTACTCAGATCACAATTGTTTTGATAAGATTCATCGCATGGCTGTGAGTTCTCAACTTCAAATAGAGATTGGTTATCGGCACAAACCTCTTCCGAAGTATTGAAACACCGAGACAAGTTTTCGGTTGTTTCTTGGGAAAAGTGTTTTACCTCACTAATATAACAATTTCTGTTATCAATATTTGAAGAGTCTATTTGAATAGGTTCACTAATAGGTATAACGGGAATGCACAGTTCTTGATCAACTTCTGTTTGGTAAATGGGTTCAACAGTGGTATTATCAGGTAGCAGCAAGGGATCCACAGCTTGCCCGGTGTCCTCTGCTTTTAAAGAATCAACAGAAGCTTGAAGAGTAGCAAAATTTAAAGTATTAGATGGGTCAACATAATGCGAAGTAGATGGTTGAGCAACATATTGAGATTGTAATCGATTAAGTTTGTTTTTAAGCGGAAGTAAATCAGGTATTGGCCCTAACTGTCTTCCATTTTGAGAATTGTGACTAATTTCTACTACTGTAAATACATCCGTCTCCACGCGAGCCGAGGCCCGAGTGACAGCTCCCACTGTCCGCAGCCGTTTGGGAATCTCAGAAGATTTGTTTGAGTGCTTCCGATGTACCACAGTACTGCTGCTCGTTATGGATGCAGTGGGGCGTAATTTGATGGTAGTTTTCAGAGATGGCCTATCTGCATCGTAGGCGGAGTTTTGGAGGTTTGAATTCCTCTTTTCTCCCCAAATAGGCTCAAAGTGTTTAAGTTTCCATGGGTCTAGTTTGCTTTTTTCTTTTTCAGCTTCGGTTCTTAGTTTTTGTTGATGCTCTGGTGTGAATTCTCCTTCGGACAGGCTATCCTGCCATTCTAAACACGCCCTAGCGAAGAATTCATTGTTGAGACTGGAAGAGCTCAGTCGCCCTGAAGAGCCGCCAGGCCTATCCACGCTGGGTAGCAGTTGCCCCAGTTTGTATTGGTACAGAGAAGGCAGGAGAGAGAAGGTGTGTTCATTCAGCAGGGCCCGTAGATTAGTGTTAACAAACATTGAATCAGGTGTCTCCAAGTCTATGCAGCCTTCTTTAGTCTGTTGGAGTTGTGCGGCTGTGGATAGTTTCTTCCCATAGCGCTTTCTGGGCTTTATATTGAATCCGGGAATAGAGGCTAACACCTCCCTCATAGTGGGAGTTTTTGTAATCTTCTTACTGGGCTCGTGAGATATAACATATTCATGCTGTCCATCAGGCGGCTGAGGTGGAAGAGGTTTAACTATAATTCTCGGTAGGGGACGAGATGAACTATGAGTTCTTTTCCGTCTACGCTTTGCTTGGTGCCTCAGGGCACGTTTAATAACTTTTTCACATGGCGAGTCTAGTAAAGATTCGACGGGATAATCTTCCGTATAAGAACTATCGGCACATTGAAATATTTTTGTGTCATCACATAAACCTACATTTTCGTGACTGTCAGAATTCGTTTGTGAAGTTTCGGTACCATGATTTGAAATTTCTATATTTGATGAAAATAAATCCATACTCAACAGGGATATACAAAAAAAATTATTGTTATTAATTTGGCAGCGAATTACATTTCGACCATAACAATACACAAAGCCATGACAAAGCCTCCGCAATCGAAAAATACCAACAAAAACCATAGAAACGAGAAAACACCATAAACATATTAGCATAAGAACTATAACACCAAATACCATTTATGACAATACCTCCAGCTCCTTAAATTTGATGTCAATACTCTGATAAGACGCTAATTAATGCAGTGGGTTATAATTATGGAAATAACGTAAAAACGTTAGGAACTGAAAATCAATTTATGTATTTACTATAAGTAATTTATTTTTCTAATCGTGGGGTTAGTCTTAAGCTAAAGTTAATCTTAATTAGGTATAAAATATCATTAAAATTAGAGTCAAGTATTTAATTCTACGTGAAGTCTTTGTTCTTAAAATTAGCGATTCACTTTTCTTAAATCTACTTAAAAGTTTGTATTCTTAAAACTAGATATTCACTTGGCTTACTTTATACGAGAAAATTGATTCTTAAAGTTAGAGATTCACTTGGCTCAATTATCCGGGAAAGTTGATTCTTAAAGTTAGAGATTCATTTGGCTTAATTATACGGGAAAGTTGATTCTTAAAACTAGAGATATACTGGGCTTAATTATACGGGAAAGTCTTAGTTATCCTACGTAAAAGTTTGTCTTTAGGTGTTGATACTACGTGAAAGTATAGTATTCACTGGGTGACAGGGTGGAAGGATTATAATGAGAGTTCAGAGGCACTCCCCTTTACTGATGGCTGTCCAGGGTCCAGTAACTGGTCTTCGAAGGTTTGATCTCCGAAGGGCGAAGATCAGTATCTTCCTGGGCGGAAGCGGGGGGGTCAACTCGCGGTGCAGAGCCTGTCTGGGCGGTCTCTGCCGTAGATCTCCGAAGGGCGGAGATCGGACTACCTTTTATCGGGGGGGGGAGCGTAAAACTCACTGTCGTCAGAGGTCCTGGGCGGCCTCCCGAGGGGCGAGAATAGGCACCTTCCTGGGCGGAAGCCTACAACCAACTGTCTTCTCGTCAAAGGCACTGTTGCCTGTCACCATCTGTAGGGATTTAGTTCTTCCTTGTTCCATCTTTTGACTGGTCCCACGGTCATTATGAATTTTTCGGCGCGACTTTGTGTGTCGGGCCGTCTATTGCCTGGCGGGCGGCTCATTTCCTTTTAGGTTTTATTGCTGTCCTTACGTAAAATAATGCCGACTTTCTAAAATATAGTTAAGGTTTCTCCAAACTTTATGATATATTACTTTACATTGGTTTACGGTCCGAACAAAATGCACGTGGCTATCCTTTGTGCAATTTGTTTAAGGCCTGTCTAATCTGGGAAATTTATTACGAATTGAGTTTGCACATGTTTATAAAGTAAGTATGTCTGTGAATTCGGTCATTACTTATAGGTATTACAAAGGATATATCAACGCTACACTAGCATTCTCTAGCGACCCGAGTTGTACGAATTGTTTTTTCATACATTTAATAGATTTTCTGTGAAATATATTCTTAATAAATAAGAGAAATCGAAAGTTAAAAAAAATAAGTATTAGGTGACTTACATAAGATTTTACTCCCCATTTGCTCATATATATATATATATATATTTTTTTATTTTTTTTTTCAAATAAACTGTTAGGATTGTATTATCATTTAAAGACTCGCTGATCGCGCACTGTTCAAATTGTTTAAAAAAAAATTATAACAGCAACACAGTTTGGAAGCCTATAGTCGGGGCCGCTAGAGGCGATTGTGTAGCATGTTGCCAGTATTTTGACAAAACTACCCGTGTAATTAAATATCATAAACGTCAAAATACTGGCAACATTCTACACTACCGCCTTTTGCGGCCCAGGCTGTAGTTTTTCAGGCTGTATTGCTGTTATAAATATTTCATTTCTTTGTAAACAATTAGGACAGTGCGCGATCAGCGAGACTTAAATGTTAATACAATTCTAATAGCCTCTTTTCAAAATATATATACATGAGCAAAAAGGAGTAAAATCATACACCTAATATTTATTTTTTTAGTTTTATATTTCTATAATTAATTAAGAATATATTTCACAGAAAATCTATTAAAATGTATTGTAAACCCAATTAGTACAACTCGGACCGCTAGAGGGCGCTAGTATAGCATGTTGCCATGAAATGTCAAAAGCTGGAGGTATTATCATTTAAGAGTATTTTATAGAATATAGGACTACAATTGTTTATGGTTTGTGTTACAAGAATTCTGAATTCTTTTCTTTATGAACATTGAACACAAACACAAACTAAAGATACGAAACAACACTAGAGCGATTTCTGAGCTGTCAGTTGACAGTCAAGACTTGTGTTTTATGAATATTTCCTCGTTGTGTCCTTGCCCTCTTCACAAAATTGTTTTAGCTTTATTGTAGTAAAGCATAGGGAAATTGTCGTCGTGATTGTATTCGAATCTCAAAAATTGCAAACTTTTTGCTGCCATTTGCCGCTCTTCAATATGCTTTCTGAATACAAAGAAACTTTTGATAACTACAACAATTTTGAAGAGTTCTACTATCCGTCAGTGTGTCACGTTTGCAAAGTTAAAAATGAATCTCTCAAAACATGTAAAAGCTGCAAGGCGTACCGGTACTGCACTGTTGCTCACCAAAGAACACATTGGCCAAGTCATAAGAAAATATGTAAAATTTTGAATAGCAATCTAAAAAAAAGTGATCAGAATAACTTCAATGGCTCTTTAAAGAGTTCATTGCATGTCAGAATTCAGATGAAAATCCTTCTCGAGCAAGGGCTAGCTCGACCACTCATGCCGGCTGAGAATCAGGTTTTGTTTTGATTGTAAATTGATGTAAATCCAAAGTAGGAATATCTAAATACTAAAAGTAGATTCGTTGTTTATAGTTGAGATTTAGTATTTTACACAATAACACCTTTCCTTTCCTTATTCCCGATATTTAATCCTTACTGCTAATTTCCTCGTCTTAAGTTTATTGCTGTATGTAACTTATTGTCCTCTTTGTGTGTTAACATTAGTATGTATTTTTATTATTAAAATCTAAATTTTGTGCGTTATGCATCTGTCTTACGTAGGTATATGTATTTTTGCATGCAGCAGCTGTTTCGCTTTCCGAAGGCTTTGTCGAACTTCTAATAGTAAAAAGTTACCATTAGACCTGGTAATTGTAAGAAAAAGTCTACTTAAAGTTATGTTTTAGGTTTGGATGTTCCCTAGAGCGTGCCCCGTGTGTAAGGTCACCGCTGATGTGATGGTTGACTGTCCGCATTGCCCCTCCGTCAACTATTGCTCCACCCAGCACCAACTAGAACACCGACATGTCCATTCTAAACTGTGTGGCGCCATGAATTTGCAATATCAAGTCTATTGTAGTCGTTTGAATGGTGAGCTTAAATTAATTTTACCCATTTGGTTTAGGTATATCCTAATTACCACTTTACACATAATATGGTGGAAAATTCCACAATTTTGGTAAAACCGTTTTTTTTTGTATGGTTACATAGAGTTTTAGGTTAATATTATTTTTACAATATCGTTATTTTCAATATTATTTTGAATAGAAAATAACGATAGTGAAACATATGTTTTGGTAAAGCTGAAATAGTCAATAAAGTGGTTTTTTGTTACTTGTAAAGTTCGATGAGTTTTGCCATCATATATTATACCCCTGCTAATTAATTCCCATAAATACATTTTAAACAATATAACTTGTTCCATTTTTCATTGTAAACTAGCGTTTTGCCCGTTGCACCCGGTGGAGGTGATTAAATTATATCATTATTCCCAAATGTAAATTTATAACACGATTGCAAATTGGTAGTTGAATTTATTATTCCCTAATATAATCGTAATTTGGCATCTACGACTTAATATTTTCGTAATAATAATAATAATTGGATGATTTGAATAGCGCCGTTTTTGTGAAAAATAACCTCAAGGGCGGTGTAACAATATTATTAATTTAAGTTACCCGCACATTTCAGTAAACCTAATCGCACCTAACCTCACTTTAGTCCAACTTAACATAATCTTAACTTACCTAACCTGACCTAAGTAAACCAAATCTAGCATAATCAAATCAAACCTAAACTAACTTATCCTAAATTGTGAGGTTATCATAAACTAAAAAATACCATTATGGAAAGCGTTTTACCCGTTGCACCCAGCGGAGGTGATTAAATTATATTATTTTTCCCAAATGTTAATTCATGATTTTATGCTTGCAAATTGATACTTGAATTTATTTTGTGTGAAAAATGTTATATGCATCTGTGAAAAAAAACAAAAATACGGAAGAAAAAAAATTATACCTATGTACGTACAATTTACACTAAGGAAATTATGGTGTTCAATTTGAATTATTCACTTCTATTTTTTTAAATAACCTGCAGAAGGAAATAAAATAATACAACAATATTAACAATGGGTACGAAGGTACCTACTTAATCGCTTGCTAAGATTAATTCATACTCGAATGATTTGAAATAAAACATTCTAATTTGTTTTGAGTCTTTATTTAGAATATACATTGAGTGGGCATCACATAAGAACCCGTGGATTTTTTTTGCAATAAGGAACTCCAGTGACATATAATGACTTTAAAAATATATATTCGTATAGATCAGCAAACGCCTGCATATATAACTTTAATTTTATATAATTATATGTAGAATTCATAAATCGTTATTTAAAAGTGAATAAAAAATTAGCTCATCAAAACACCGTGTTATGTTGGTACCGTTGCATTTGGAACATCTGACATCACGTGAGCATTCTGTATGAAAATTTTTTCGATTTAGTTTTGTATTTTTAATATGTATTTTTTTAGTTTTGGCATAATTTAAACATAATTTGGGTGACTTTAAGCTCTATAATTATTGTTCAATATAAACATCTATTATTTATGAAAGAAATTAGAGTATTCATGATCAAACCAATTATCAATACGGATATTATGATAATCTTAATGGTCAATACTATTATTATTCTTTGGGTTAAAATTTCTAAAAAGATACATAATTTTATTACTTATGTTAATTACGGTTTACCATGAATAGAATGTACAATTATTTACGGTAATGCTCATCCTTGTTTTGAAATTTGACATTTTAACCTCAAAACTGAATAAAACCGACCGGCCATAGATTTGGAGCATTTTGGCGGCCTTTGAAAAATTGAAACTTTGAAAATTATTTTAACTATGAAAACTAACTTTAAAAAAAAAAGAAATATATTAGCATTAAAGTTTGAACGTCATTATTGATAAAAAAATATATATATTGAACTGGAGTTCCTTATTATCGAATTTGAATACTTTTTCAAGCAAATTTGAAAAAGGCAATGCAGTTTAACCGCCCTGCCTTTGGGTTATTTTTCAAAAAGTAGCTAAAAAAACATCGGGTTTTTTTCCACGTGCTTGGAGTATCACTGATTAGCGGCGTGAATTGTATGGGAGAATACGAAAACAACCGAACACATCCGTTAGCTTCGGCTTACCTCAGCATACTAAAAGCGATAAGGCAAGAACGAACTTGATGTATACGACGTATCACAAACGTTTTGTGGGTTTCGGTTATCGTTATTTTTTAACCTGAACATACGGGATACGGTTTGTTGCGTTTGGGCGATGATATAGCGGCCGTATCACGTATGTTCGTATGGTTAGGGCGGTTAAAGCTCATATTTTCATTAAAATGTTATTTATTAATAAAAGAAAAAATCACAACATTTCACACATTTGGTAGGTACTATAAAAAAACATTACATTAATATTTGGTGAAACAGCTTTTATTGGCAACAGCGGCTTCAATACACTGTGGCATTATTGCTATTGGTTTTATTATGGATTCTGGCAACTCTGGGTCATGGTGTCAGATCCTGATAATCTTTTCTATAAGATCTCGCTTACCAGAATTGTCAACTAACAAAAAAATTAATAGACTTTACTTAGAATAGAACGCACTCATCATATAATAAAATATGACATTATATTAAAATATTGAAAAAAACTTTTGGTTTAAAAAAAAAATAAACAGTTGAAAAAAAGTGTGGTTCTTATGTGATGGCCACCCACTGTAAATACACATAGCTGGTGGATGAATCTCTAATGGCATGTCCACACGGAGCCAGTATTTAGTAGAGTAGCTAGTGGTAACTAAAACGTTTGTCCTAAAGAGTTTGTAGGCACTGCCTACGTATGGACAAAACGCTTTAGTGGTAAGTAGTAATATCAATTTAGTTGGCTGGAATAGAATGGATTCTATTTTTACAGGCGAGTAGCCCCCACCACCGCCTACGTGACACCTCTGTAGTGTAGGTGGGGGCAGCTGTCCACTAGCAGCGTTTAGACACTCACTAATTTATCACATTCGAGTTCATGAGTACCTACGGTGCAATCGGCGAGTCAGCAAAGTCGTGTGAGTGGTGCGTGCATCCTTGTAGCAGGTGACTTAGGTAACTTACTAAAATGCATGTTTGCACAGCACTCGCAGGACAGTGCTACAGTTACCACTAGCTTTTCCCCTTTTCCCCACCTTCCTCTCCCCCTTCTCCTTCCCGTCCCCAATACCTTCAGCCTCACAACATTCCTCAATTGGGAATGCCGTAGTCTCACTGGCTCCAGACGGTTGGGAGCAGTTTGGGACTCTTGTGTAGTATTCATATAAAATAAAAAAAGCTACTCAACTGAATACTGACTCCGTGTGGACACATCATAAATGACACGCAAAACAGTAGTGACTCTATTGGTTAAAAATATAACTACAATAGAATAAGGTTGATTAAGAAATTTTTCAGTTGTTATTTATGTACACATTCAATCCGCTCGGCGGCGCAATAAAAATGTCAATTGTTAGATATGTACAAAATTACAAATACGTAAATACAAAGTAGTCCCTGAATGTTTTCAAGTGCGAACTTTTAACTTTAAATGAAAACTTAAACAATATTGCAGAATTATTAAAAGAGTTGTTTTACAATGTTTAAGCAATATTTTTAAGATCAAAGCTTGAACTAAGCCAAATCAAGAGTCCAAGCAAATGTGTACCTTACTGAAGTGCGAAACGCATGAAAAAGTCAATCACATCGGTAAATTCGAATGCTTTTTGAAAAACAAATTAACTCCAGTGTCACTTAAAGCGGTTCATGCGGTATTGGACTCTGTTGCAGAGCGAGATGTGGGAGAACGCGAGTCAAAATCGAACTAAAATATTGAAAAATATCTCCGCTGTTGTAATTGGTGTATTAATATATAGATCACTTTATTATTATATCAACTCTTCTCAGGACAATCACCACATCAATATTTTTTATAATTTTTATTTATATTTTTTTGCAGAAAGCAGCGATGCCATGCTCAACAGGGATGTAACCTACCGAGAGATGTTGAATATATTCTCTTACGCTGCTGACGGTATTCCCAATATAGATATTCAATTAGTGAGGCTTGCAGATAGATTATCTCATGTGTTAACAATCATTAATGCCTTGACTATATGTGACGTCATTTGTGATGGTAAATCTTCCCAGAATCATCTCACCATTCATATAGTAGGTGTAACATATGAATGTTCCAATTTCAACAGGTAGGTTCTATCGATACACTAATATAGTTTTTAATTTATAAAAAAATATGCCAATAATACAAAGATTTATAGTACAGACCTTTTTACTAAGCATGACTTGTGTTGAAAATGGAGTGAGTCGGTTATTCGCTGTGAGTATCAAACGAGGCTTGTCCAACTTCTAGATGAGTGTCCTACCCACTGGGCTATCATTGGACAACACTATTCCAAAATTTAAAATACCTTGTCTGTTAATAATAATTATTAAATTTTTGAGAGGAGATTGTGTAAGTTGAAATAAACTTTTCGGAATTACCAGTTATTTAGTGTGTAGATATATTACATTGCCGTGCCTTAGGTAAAGTACTCTTTGTTCAAGCTATCGGCAAACCAAACCTAGGCCAGGCACACACAGGTGACTTATCACGGCAAGAGTTTCCTTACTGTTTCAAAATCCGTAAAAAGTTACCCTGATGTCACTTCGCTACGTACGCTCAACTTCATAATATAGTATACTGCAATTGATTTTGAAACTATTTCCGTGATAAAAGTCACCCATGCACCCCTGGCCTTAGAATAAATTTAAGTATCTATGTAATGGAATACATATGTACTTGTTTTGAATTTCAACATTTGAGGATAAGTGTGATAATAATTTATAATAGTTATGAAGAAAAGAATTGAGTCGTCCTGTAAAGTAACAGATTTGTGGATAAATTATTTTAGGTAAGTGCAACAAATATCTGAAACGTGTGCTTTTCAACAACAATGGAAAGATAAGCTCCAAATTTTCACATCATCCCCAACACAACACAACCTGACTTTAGGTATGTTGTATTGGACCTCTGGTACTGGCATATGGAACTCTCGAGCGGTGTAATTATTAAAAGCCCTTCCAACATCCACCAACAATATCTAGACAGGGCATGTGGATCTTAAAAATGACGCCCGAACCAAAATGAATTGGTTCCCGAAAACATTTATCAAAAAGAAAGTGCATTATCTCATAGTCAAAAGATCGCAAGAAGCTTTGCTTGTTACCTTTTGTTGGTCTACATCGAGCATATTTGTCTGCCAGCAAGCTTGCATCAACAGTGTCGTTATCAAACTTTACCAAAATCATTTTTCGAACACAAAATTGAGACGGTTAGAGATGTTTTAAACAGGGACTATCTCGGACTTTATTATTGACAATTTAATCAGCTATATGAATACTTAAAAAAATATATACATCACAGATCGTTTATCGTTTTCAAAAAACTAACAAATGTTCAATATCTTCATCGTTCAATATCTTCAATATGTTCTTATGACATATAAATGCATTCATGTTACAACAGTAGTTTTATCATAAGGTTCACACTCAACATAGCTTTGCATATAGCGCGGCGACAGAGTTTCACATGAAGTTGGAATCTTATCTTTCAACTTCAAACTTGTGATGCGTGCCTTTTTAGCTTCCTATGACATGACCAAATTACATCATACGATTTGGGGTTAACTTTGCACTTTATGTTATTTTGGAGCGAAGCGTGCTAGTCTTTCGAAGCGAGGCAACGGAGTTATGAAATTACTCGTGGATGGGCCAAAAATTGTCATGCTTATTGTATGATACGCCAAATCTAATAGTGATATATCGGTACCTTCCATAGGTTGTATGTGCCAACCATTCTTACACATGATTAATACAGGGTGTATCAGGATGTCCCCCACAAACTTTAACCAGTGATTCCTGAGTTTATTTGGAGTAAAAAAATGTAGGTGGCATTACACCCTGTATATTTCTTATTTACGGACCATTTATCCTGCAGTTATTTTTGTATATTTGTCATACATTTTTTAATCTTTGATAACAGGTTTAGTTTGAAATGTGATGAGATCGAATCTTGAACCTCTGGTTCCCAAGAATAATAACCCGGAAACTATAAATTAAAACAACCCGCAATATACGTGCAGTATCCATTGATACTATGGTCTGAAATATTTTTTAGTTGGCAATTGAAGTTTTGTGATCCGGCCCTCTAGCGTAAACACATACAGTGGCGTCTCGTGACTTTTGAGTGAGCTAGAGTGCTAAGATTGAAAAATACGATGTTATTGATGTTGTAGAAGCCAAAAATGATCTTTATTTTTTTCGAAAAATCAGTTTTTTGTATGAAGATTATTCAGTTAGGCCGAACACTGCCCCACCTAAGATCTAAATCTCTATACAAAAAATTGAAATTTTGGATAAAAAAATTAAAAAAAAACATTTTCAGCTAAAGCCACATTAATAAAGTGGTATTATTCAATCTTACCACTATAGCTCACTCAAAAGTCACTAGCCGCCATTGAGCACATCGATAATGTCGGTAACCATCCGAGTATGACTAGATCGCCAACGACATTATGGATGAAACCTTTATCAATGTGGTCGTGTGAGGGGGCCTGGACTGCAATGAAATAGCCATCTATCCTTTTGCCAACTTTCCCTCCATGTGGGGGATCGTCTGATTATATGCGATTCGGATGAACTCAACATGTGATTCAGCCGTGCATGGGTACTGCACAGCGCCGGTGATATGATACATATAATGATTCAGCAGCAAGGGAAAGGTTTTAAAAGATTCAAATTAGATGAACGGATATTTTTCTTTCGCAGGAATTTTTATATTATCTCGTGTGTAATATTATCGTGTTATAATTTAAATATGGTGTAATTTTTTTCTTTATAGTTTTTGATCGCTTATGGCATATATAATTTATTATTATGAACAGTCATAATATCATCTATGGTAGATGTAGCTAAAACCAAAACTCATTTATATATCCACTTCATGTATGTATCAACTTTCTACCTACTTATTAACTTGTGTTTGAAACATTAACAGCGCTTCGTTATAATTAATTTTTAAATGCCGAGATTTCAAAATTCTCTGTTTTCTTTCTAAAAATGTATGCTTTTGTTATTATTTATCCCTGTACAGTTTACAAGTACATTTGGTGGTTTTTGCATGATGAACTACATAATTATATGGTACACTAATGAGTTTATAATATTATTTTGAAATGCTTACACTGTTTACCCACCTTTCTATTCATAATGGTCAGGTCACCACTGTAAAGAGAATAAGCACAGCTTTTTTTTATTACATCCCAGGGCATATAAAATCCTAGGAACATATATACACTATCATTTCGTCACCGTTCAAGCAAAAGTTACCAACCTTAAAAAGGGCAGTTTTGAGTTGAGTATATCACCCAAAGCGTAAAATTATGTTCTTTAACCTTTGGAACGCCGATCGCCCGTGATCTAATACTTCCGTAGTGTGGGTAGGAGTCTATTTTCGTAATAACTTGTTTTTGCAAAATGGTGTTTTTGTAAATTGTACCGTCTTACCAGATAATGAATTTATAAAAATTGTATATATTCTATATCATAAGTAGTTTCCCCCAGAATTGCTACTTATATTCAGATAAATGATTTTTTGACATTGCCGATCGGAGACGCCGGTGTTCAACGGATACAAATGTTGCATATCCAATGGGTAATTTGGGCCCACTAGAAGTTAAGATGTATAAGTCACATGGTACATTAGTTAGTAAAATGTTGCATAAATCCGAATTATAAAACATTAAAATCTAATTTTTCTTTCATCTTCAAACTTTCAAATTGCGATATCTCAAAATGTTTTTAAGGTTGGTGACTTTTGCCCGAATGGCGACTATTTGTTAAGCATATAATTGTAACTATTTATCTATAAAATAGATGTTTAATTAATAATATTAAATATGTACATGCTACAGTTTATTGCTGGCCGTAGTATATATTTCCGTTGCGTATTTTACATTTAAAATAGGATTAGAAAGAAGATTTTGACCTCTTTGACCAACAAATTCTTTCTTGAAAGGTTTTTTATCTGTAGAATTGCCACATATACCATACGGTAGTATTTTTCTCAGTGGGAAACTTTTTTATGCCATATTCGTCAGAAGGTTTTGTTTGCAATGCGCTGTCAATTCACTGAAATATACGGCACCCATAAGATCCTAGAATAAAAAATTCCCATCACACAATTTTCTAAGCTAACGCTTAGCTATAATTTAAAACAGTATTGTATTTTGTACAAGAACAAATTGGTAGTTGTGTATATAAAAAAAAGGGCTCCCATTGTCCTTTTGCCTGCACTAATTCCACAGGCTTGGTGGGGATGTTGATGCATCTATTAATATGGCATGTTGTTTTTTTGCTATGTCTATATTATGATTCTTAAAATTTATTGTGTGCGCATCTTTTCTGATATCTAATTTGAATATTGTCTGATTTTAGGCTTATCTGCGAGCTTATATTCCACTGGATCGGTAACCTGAAGACCCTGAACTTGGTTTTCATCGGACCAGAATTGGCCGACGAATGGATACCGGACTGGGATTACTGCGAGTCTTGTGTTGACAGGAATATAGCAGTCAACTACTTCTTGGAACCCACTTTGTATTCGAAGTATAGATCGTCAGATAGGTATAAGGTCCCCAGTATAATTGCCATATTCAACTGCGGCTTTCATGAATTAGATAACTCTGAATTTGATTTGTGGGGAGAATCTCTGCCTTTGCTTTTGATTCCAAACGTCCCTCTGATTTTGACGTCTTACACCTCGAGCGAAGCTGTTCAAGATCTGAACAGGTTAAATAATATTTTCCAAGACAGTTCAGTTGATTTGTTGAGAAAGTGCGAGAAAAATCCCTTTTGTAGTCTCGTTCCTCTGAGAGATTGGATTAATCCTGAAGAAATTTATTTCAATAATTTTTATTATTCCATTATTAAAAAAAAATAAGTAGATAGATAATGCATCTTAAAACATTCCATTTGTAAAGTTATTAGTATATTTCAGTATTCTATTTTATCAGAAATGAGGTAATTTTCTGAAGACTGAAGTAAGCCATACCCCTCTCTTTAATTGAGAATCTCGATCATTCCTAAATGGATTTATTTTTAAAGTTCATTGAAGTAGGATTTTTTTTAACTTGTCTTTTTTGTACATAGAATTTGATCTGCTTTAGATAAGACTTTTGACTGTAGCTAAAGCAGGATGGCACGGAAGCCCGTGGAAGGTGTGGAATGTGTGGAATGTGAAACACAAATTCCATTTACCTTATAAATTAACCTGGTTTAGGTGAGTGTGTTTTTTTAAAGCCAGGTGATGGTTCAAATAAATTTTTCATAAATTCAAATAATTTAAACTCAACATCAGGGTGTAAAAGACACTTGTAACATTCCTTTATATATTTTAATCTCAATGAAATTGTGAATTTTAGCATAATATATATTTTATTTACAGTTAACACAGTTTACACAATGGTCCTTATTCTGTAATACATTCATATTTTTGGTAAACTATAGGATTAATAAATTTCAAATGATAAAGGTTTAAAAAATTATTTTCATTTGACACCCTACTACATATCCATCGTCGGAGACCTTGTACAATTTATATTCTTAGTAATAATTTATAATTTAAAACATATAATGTTAATATGGCATTTCGGAATAAAAAATGGTAACATGTATTTTCTTTGGATTAATTTTGAAGAAACTCATCTTTATGTTTCGTCTTCAATACGCAACTTCTTTGTTATGAACGTTTATGTTAGTAGTATTTGAGGGTACTACTTGCAAAGTCAGTAACCTGCACTCTATATTTATTATACTGGGAATGGTACATTATTCTTATAATATTTTTACATAATATGGTGTATGAATTTAAGAATTAGAACCTGCTTACTTTCCTGGGAAATTTCGTTTGAAGTTTGATGCTTCTTAAGAAAACCGGTAGGTAACCTCCATTTGCCGTAATCTTGATTATGATCCGCCCAATAACAAAAATTGTTAATATAAAATTTTCTTGTCATATTCTTTTTTTTCTCAATCGATTGATTTGTTATAACGAAATATATGCAGTGTATAGTGTGAAATAAAGATTTATGGAGGTTAACAACTTTGCGAATAGTATCCTCATTTGTCAGCAGAAGAAACATCAGTTTAGTGCTATCTCGGTGTCTGACTATCTGATTGTCAGTGCCCACAGATTCATATATCATAGAAAGTGTCTTTAATCTGAATAATCTGAAAGGGCCCCGGCCCGGCCTGCTACTGACTTGACTGTGAACATTATAGAAAAGTGTTCCTCTAACACACAACACACCGGGGATAAATGACTCTTACTCCTAATACACTTGTACATACAATTCACTAATAGAAGGTCCAACAGAATTTAAAGAAAATCTCAACTAGGTCAGATAAATAGTTATTTGAATATCAGTACATTACGTTTTGAAATAATAACGTAAAGTTCACAGTTTGGCAAATAGATACTCCATTTCAGTCAGTCTGTGCCAAACAATAACAAATATCATATTATGGTACACTGTCACAGTACTGGCCATGTGCAATTTATTAAAAAAAATTCTAGAAGATATAATAATTATTAATTGAACAATTTATACAATTATATTTTCATACAATAATAATTTTAACCATATTCCCATGCAAATTAAATGCCCTTTTCATGAGCCATTTTTTCCATTAGATATATACATATTATGTATTTATAAGTTGTTTACTACACAATTTAATTGTTTCACAGCAAGACTAACAATTTGGCACTCATGATGCATGCAGCACATGGTCATTTTGGTCTTGTATGAGCAACTATTTGATGAAATTTTACACATAACCAGCCCAGCGCAGCGCAGCAACGATAAATCATTTCAAACTTCAATTCACTAGTCTGGATTCTCTACGAAAATAAGTTCTTCGGTTAGGAATAACGCTACTCAGCTCTTCACAGTATTTGTGACACACTATCACATCACTAAACATTTCTAAAATATATGTATACATACATACTATGTATTTACTTTAACAAAGAAATAAATAAATTTAAACTAAGTATATACTTAAGGATAACTATTATGATACTCTTTCACCCGTGCTTGGCATAACGTACATCTTAGGCTCATCACTATTTTTGAACTGGTTGCCTTCTTCTTTTACATTTTCTGCCTTGTAAATGCAAATGCTTTCTTCATTTGAATTGTCAGTCTCATCGAGTCGGGTAATGTACACCTCCAAGCCATCAAAGTTAGTAAAATAGTCGGGAGTTAAGTTTTTCTGCGTGTTGAAGTGGCTTTTCAGATGATCTCTTAGGAACTGTGATTGCGGGGCCGTATATTCGCAATGCGGACACTCGAAGTTGCCCCCCGCCCCTGGTCCGTGTCTTCTGACGTGATTGTCCAGAGCGTCCCGCCTCTGGTTGGCGTAGGGACAGTACATACACCTGAAAGTTTTCTTCTCCTCCACTACATCCTTATTACTGGCAGCGCTGGATCTACGACGATTCATCAGATTCAATGCTTGTTGTTCAGTGAGAGATAAACAACGATCCCGCTTTGAGCCGCCCTCTTTATGTGTTGAATGTTGAGGCAATGTCTTTATTGCTAATTGTATACTTTTGTGAGCTGGGACTTCACTTTGAACTCCCGTTGGGTTATTATTCTGGCGCTTGGCATGAGCGTCAGCGTTCATCTGATGTTTACGCATATGTTGAACGTAATTGGCATAGTACTTAACTGAGTAATCGCAAAGTTCGCACTTGTACCTTTGCTTCGATCCATGCAGCGAGAGATGGACTTTATATTGCTCTCGTTTTTCAAATGCAGAAGGGCATTTATGGCACTTGTATCGTTTTTCTTTTTGACGACCATTTTTCAAATAAGTGGGATAAATGAAATCTGGATTTCCGTGCATGAGAAGGCCAAACTGCGGATCAGCCTGAAGCACTGGAGGAAAATGATCATTCGGTCTGGTGACGAGTTTCTCTGAAAGGGCTCGCTTTTCCACTGCTGTTTTATGTTGAAACAGGTCAGTTCCTGATAAGGGTATATGCTTGTATGCCATATCGTCTCCTGATTCATAATCATTTTGTGTAGGGAAAGTTTCAGGATGATCATGAACGGTTTGGTGTTTAGCGAGATTACCTAATGTTTTCACTGCATAGCTACATTGTTTACACTTGAATGCTCCATTTCCTCCATGCAGACTTATATGGTAATGAAGGGCAGCATTCTTAAAGAACTTAGCTGGACACTGGTTACAGACAAAGTGCTTGGCGGAGGATTTAGAGCTGGGGGTGTCATCGATGAAATCTATTTCCATCGGCTCATCCACTATCTCGATGGTTTCACTTTCCTTGGTTTCCGTCACTGCTATCCAAATAGTTTCAGAAACATCAAGATTGGGTCCTGAAGCCACCCCAACCACTTTTGGCTGTGTAAATTTCGGATGAGTTAAGTGCATCCCTTGTAGGCCCTTGGTTTTGGTTTGGTATTCCTCTGAATGCACACAGTTATGTGCCATTAAATGCGACTGTTGGCGAGCTGTGTAAGAACAAATGTGACATTGATATGGGAGTCTAATATTATGAAACTTTGTGTGAATCTGTAGTTCTTTCTCAAAAAGGAATCTCGCAGGACAATTTGAGCAAAAGAAGAGTACTTTATCGGAAGACTTCTGTTCAATCTTGTCTACATCTTCTTCAATACACATCTCCTCAAGATCAACTTGTTCTATCCCCAACATATTATTATCATCTTCGTCTAGATTTATAAATTCTCTTAAGTGGTTAATTTGTTCCTCATCGCTGGTCTTAGAATATACTTGGCAAATCACCCTAGGGTAAGTATTATTGTGAACTTCTGAATGCGTAAACAGAACATCCATTCTGCTGCAGCCAAAGGTGCAATTGGGGCATTTTAAAACTCCGTTAATGTCTTTGTTGTGCATATTCTCGTGATCAAGAATGTTCTGTTTTTCCTGCTGGATTAATGGACAAAATCGGCATTTGAAGACCTTTTGGAATTGGTTCTCAACTGAGGTCCACATAGGGACCAGTTCGGTATGGGATGTTTCTAGTGTTATATTAATGGGGTCAGCCATGTGCAATTCGTAAGCTATGTCTTTTGGTGAAGGAATGCCGTGAACTTTCATATGTTGATGTAGGAGATGTCTCTTTGACACTTGATAACTGCAAATGTCACACTTGAAAGGGGCATCACCCGCCTTGTGGAATTGCTCATGGTACATGAACTGTGATTTACTGTTACTTTCATATGGACAATCTGTACATTTATACCTTTTCAGAGGGGCACCGGCACTGACACCGGCACCGCCCTCTGACCCGGCAGTCTTGCAGCTGAGGATGTTGGCGATATATTGCTCTGGTTCTGTGATTCCATGCAGCGGAAGGTGCTGTACTAACTCTTGTTCGGTGCTAACAAAGTACGAGCAAATGAAGCATTTGAATATAGAGTCAGGACAGAGCGTATGTTTTTTAATGTGCGTTTCATATACTTTTCTGTCTGAAGATGTGAACGGACATTTTGAGCAGATTCCATCGAATCCGGTGTTGCATGGAGGGTTTCTTGGCACGGATAACTTATCAGGAAAACCCCTTTCCCCGACAATTACTCGGACGTCCCCGTTGTGTTTCAATCGACAATGTCGCTGCAAAAAATAAAGAATCAATTAGAAATATAATATGTATACATTATGAGAAATTACCATAACACAAATTACAATCATTAGTACTATTTATATTCTGTGTCGAAGCTTCATTCCGAACATAACATGATAGGATGAAAAATGTTGAGGAACAGGTTTTGAATGAATTACTCGAGTCTCGTCATATTGATATTTCAATAAAGAATGGTGTGTTGTGAACACAGTGCAGGCCATTATCATTGGCATTCATCAAATTTATAGTAATTGATTAACCAGTGCGGAACTTGCTTGAAAAATAAATATTACATTTATGATGACCAGTTTACCCCTATTAAAATGACCCATTCTTTAATCCATTGGTACCTACTAAAATGTTTAGGAAGAATTTGGGCCTTTTATTTGCAACTCTGTCAAGTAAAGTGATATAAAGAACTTTACTCTGATAACTTATAGACCAATCAAAGTTTAAATTAGTCTATAACAATAATATTTCACAAATACTCCTAAGGCTTGCTGCAAATCCAATCTGCTGCGGCTCCACAATAGGGTATTTTCACAAACAAACTAGGGATACTGTTAAAAATGTATTGAAGATTTAAAGTTAATATTTTTGATTCTGATCATCACACAAAAGAAATTGTAATTTGAATATTTTCATTCGTAATTAAAGAGCATTTTTTCAAAACCCAACTAATGCTTTACCCAGTTTCACGTATTCCGTTTTTATTTTGTTAAACTGAAAATCAAAATTAGTTGAGTTTCTTATATTTATGTTCAACTTTATTTTTTTAACAATTATATCTGAGTTTTTTTTGCCATTAATCAATTGAAAAAAACAAAAAAATTGACACCCGACTTATGACTCAATGATCTAAAACTGCACATTCCAAAACGGTTCGAACTGGCTACAACGTCATTATGATGTATGTAACGCTACTGGCTAGTAAGACCGATATGACATCAAGAACGCGATATTCACAAACAAAAACGAACATGTTTTGATGGCATATCAAAAATGGCACATTTTAAATCGGTGTAGAAAATTTATTTGTAAACATAAAAATGCCATTGTTATGATAATTTTTTTCTTAATTTTAGTAGACAATGAAAAAAATTGTGAAAATACCCTATTCTAATTTTGATTGGAATATCAGTTTGGGATACTATGGACAGTGCTGTGCGGTATGTGTAGAGCGCCCCACATAACGTATAGTATACTTCGTCGTAATTGCAGAGTCGCAGCGATTCCGAGAAGGAAAAATCCTGCCAGATGCACCAATCCTAATCATTTTAATAACTAATCAAGATTGCCATTTAAAAAGACACAAAAAATATGAAAAATCTGTAACCCTAGCCAGACCTGATCATCTTGACGGGGTTGGTACTGTATTACACCATGGTACACCTGACAGGGAGATGGTGTTTCTACGCAATGAATTAACAATTATAATTGGGTATACATGCAGGTATTGTAACCTTTATAATTGGATGAGTGTTTAACCCTTCCCTTACAGTGCCATAAAATCCCTCGAGCTACGTTACTGTACACTGAACGTACAGAATTTATATATATTGCAATTGTATATTTAGAATTTGGTAATTTTAAGTTGGATGGAAATTAATAGTTTACATTTGTCATTTATGTAAATCATTTTATTAAGAGTAAAGTATTGTGTATAAGTGCTGAAAACGAGATAAAAACATTGGCCGCACATGATACATTCATTACAGAGCGCCAGCTACTACTGCTGACCGCGCATGGCGGCACAGTGAGCGAAACCCCTTACCCCTCTCGCTCACTACCGCACCACTCTGCAAATTATCAACTCATGTATATGTTTACTAATTTATCGACAAAATATTTATTTATTTTGTGTTCGATAAGTACTTACATATTTTATCCAATACATAAATATATTGCTGAGAAACACCTAAAATATGAACTCTGTGTTTAGTATATTTACAGATATATTGAAATAATTAGAGACATGTCAAATCAGTTGACAGTACCGGCAAGGAAGGATTAATAAAATCAACTGTGTATACATTATATTTAAAAAAATTGTATCATTTATACATTTAATGTTGTATTCTTGATGTGTGATTATCGTAATTCAACTTTCCTGTTAATATGTACACAAATATTCAACAAGTATACACCATAAGCATTCCATTTTTCTATATTACTACTATTTCAACTTTATGATAAATAATCCCCAGTTAGTGGTTATTAGTAAATTGTTAATGGGTAAATATGTAAAAATAGGTAGGTACTACATAATATATAAAGTGGCCCGGAGACAATTGATATCAATTGACAACGCGCATTGAATTGCGATTGACGGAACTTCAATCGACCCATCAATATTTTCGCCCCAGTTGCTTTCTGGAAGTTTGTAGGAACAAACCTACAGTGTGCGAACGCAGTGATAAACTTTTGATTTTACTTTCCATAACTCTGGACAATCGTGATATAATGCAATTATAAGTAAAACAAAGTCTCGTTCCGCGATGAAACTGAATTCCAAAGGGCTTGATAGATAAAACAATTAAGCGGATGATTGTCAATCGCACAGTGAAATGATCATACCTCTGTGTCAATGTCTATGGTGTCTATGCGATCAATCAAAATACTTATCATTCTCACATCAATAGGTAGCTGCAATTGTTAATTGCATCAATGACATAAATTTATGGAACCATTGATAATTGATATTGATCACATCCGGGCCGCTAAAGGCGTTGAAGAACTACTTTCTTTTAGTCTTTTTTCTTGTTTGTCTATGAACATTTGATCTTGTTTTCCAATTAAATATAATTTAATAGTGCCGAGAAGACATCTAAAGCGTCTGTGTATCTGATTTTAGATTATTTAATAAAAGTCCAACAATTTAGGACTCCATATTCAAATGGTTGCTAAGAAATATTAATAATCCTAATCTATTAATAATTAAAAACTAAATGCATTTAATATATTATATAAGATGACATCTAAAAAAATAAGTTACTGGAGTTTCCTTCACTGAATATAATATTTACTTCAACCGACAAGTTAGGGGTGATGAATGAAATGTGATGAAAATTGCTGAGAAAATGGGGAATAAAAGATTATTTGTTAGGTGATAATAGTGATTCTTCATTCAACATTTTCTCAAAACAGGTTGATATTTTGTTAACAAAATTATAAGTACTTAACAATAATTATTGCCTTTTGGGTAAAAAGGAAGTTAAATGTGGAAGCCTATGTGGTTATGACTACATAATCGTATATATAATCATTGCACGTGAGGGCAAAACATTTATAAAATCTCCCAGCCCATGGTAAGTCTTGTGTCCTATGTCCTTCTGTTTGTATAACCCAATTTTACAGTAATAATACATAGAAGAAAGAATTTCTTCACAAGAAATCTGAAT
This sequence comes from Halesus radiatus, assembly GCA_022606495.2. Classification (NCBI taxonomy): domain Eukaryota; kingdom Metazoa; phylum Arthropoda; class Insecta; order Trichoptera; family Limnephilidae; genus Halesus; species Halesus radiatus. The sequence continues at coordinate 322,204 of JAHDVE020010186.1, forward strand.
GAACAAACATAATTTTATATAAACTAGAAAATCGAATATGGGTGATCGAAGTAAAATGGACAGCGGAAGGATCTATGTAGAGCATAGGTTCCCAAAGTGGTCTATATGGACCTCTGGGGGTCCATGTCAGAGAGTTCAGTTCATCGGAGTTCATTTAGACTGCACGCATAGTATGTTTGAGGATGTTTCGACTATGGAAATACCTCAGTGGATTATTAATTCATACTGCGACGTTGAAGAATTGGATGTCATATTACAAAAAGAACTGATTGGATTAAGCACAAACGGAGAACTTAAGGTGCACTTTATAAAGGGTTAACAGCAGTTCTAGCTTCAGAAAAATGTTTCTGTTGCTTATCCTGCATCATGGGCTACTTTTAGATAGCTTTTCTGACTTCATACCACGTGGAAAGGGGTTTTAGGGCGGTTACCAGCCTTCTTTCGCAAAAAAGAAATCGGTTGCAAATCACTGAACGTGAAGATTTATGACTTATACCTCATTAAATCCAAATATTGACCAATTGCTATCAGAGCATCAGGTTTATCGCTCTCATTAACAGCATTTATTTGTATTTTCATTTTATGTAAGATTCGACTAGATTCTGATTTGTTTCATTCCAAATCAAAATATTTACTTACATTTTGTTTTCAACAAACATTATATTTTCAATAGAGGTATGGTTAAAAATTTATACGTGTTTTTCGTTTATACAATTGTTTCCTCTACACCTAAAAAGCCTACCACAGTGAGCAGCATTGTGTTCACATTTGAAGTTAATAAGTTTAGAAAAATTTAATATTAGGCCGGCTGGGGGTGTTCACGGGAAATAAAAAGAAAGGCAAGCGGTCCGCGGGGATAAAAAGTTTGGGAACCTATGATGTAGAGGATTAAGATACCAATAAATCATGGGGTAATTACTACAACTAGGTAACCCTGAAATCAGCATTTTCACATGTGTTTGTGGCGTACATGGGTGAGGTAATAAAGGTCAAATCAAAACGCTGATTCGGAGTTACCTAGTTGTAATGAAAACCATAATATCTAGTATTTTTAGTGGTTTTGTTTCCACACCATTAGTTGAAATCAGAGGCAGACTGGTCAAGGAGTACAAAAATAAGATGGCTGCTGTCTGAATGTTCTCTTTCATAAGTTTTTATTGGGTTCTCTTAGTGAGTTGCATTTTTTTTGATATTATAAAATTATTAATCTGCCATTCTGCCAACGATTATTATTATTGGGTTAGTAATATGACAATAGATACCTGAATAACATGCTTCCAATTGGATACCTGGTAACAATGACCACAGCGGTATGACAAGCTCCCGATTATTTCACCATTCGCATTGGTCTCTGCAGCTTCTTGTCGAATTTTATCTAGCTCTTTCAATTCTTCAGGTAAATGGCTGTATTTTGAATGTTTCCGGACATGCAGGAGGAGAGCATCTTTACTGGTATTCCTAGTAATAAAATAGAGCATTCTAAAAACTGCAATCATGTTATAAACACATACAATATTCCCTGAGATTAGTCATGTTCAAATGGCTGAATGAATACTATAATTTAATGGTATTTAAATATCCATATGTAATAAACATAATAAGGTGATGTGGTGACTATTGTTCAAGCTTCTTAACTATTAACCCAAAAAAAGCTGAGAATTTATTAATAAGAAAAGTTTATTTTACCTGTATGCACATTTCTTGCATTTCCACACAGTCTTCTTTGTCTTTTTGCACTCAAGATTTTCTTCTTCACTGTTCAAAGTGTCTTGTAGATGTATCGGCTCATCTAGAATAGAATTCTCTGCAATATTAGCATCACATTGGTGTTCAAGAGTGTTGTCAGGCTGGTCTAATAATTGGATCCTGTCTGATTCGTGGTGGATTCCTTTTCGGCTTAGTAAATCAGACGGCTCTGCTATAGCAGACTGCATTAACGTAAGGTATTTATTATATTTACTATAGTTTCTTCGTCCGGTTTCATCTGTCATTAGCACTCTTGCTTTGGAGTGATCTGGATCGCGCACAGATTTCAGTCTAATATGTTTAGTTATATCCCACCGCCAGTTGGATCGATAAGCACAAAGCGAACATTCAAACGGCTTCTTATTCAAATGACCAACAATGTGAACATGAAACCGAGATGCTGTAGAAGCCCAGAATGAACAGTGCGGACACTTGAATACTTTTTTTCCTCCGCCCGTCTGGTCATTATTGGTTGGGGTAGATGTGAGATTTCCTTTGCCTAAAGTTTCTTCCATTGTCATATCAGAAGGATTTTCATTGTGACTATTGTCAAATGTTGAGGAATTACTTTGATGTAACATTTTGTTCCAGACAAAAACGACATTTTCCATCGGATGTCGGACCTGTGGATCATCAACAGAAGCTTCATCTTCTGACTCAGGTCTAATGGGCATTTCTATTTTGTCAGTTTTACATTTGTCATCTGCAGATTCACTATCTTTTCCTGCCAATGAACAGGATTGTATGTGTATGACCAAGTCTAAACTGGATTTGCATCTATGTCTACAATATTGGCACCTAGTGGACCCTGATCCAGTTGATGCAAAGTTGCTGGCACTCTTGGCCTCGGCATTGCTGCACATCTTTTCATGAACGGAATGTTCTGAGAGGCATTTAGATAAATGACCACAATCTTTACAGGACAAGTCACCACTTTCTGCGGAAGTTGTTAACAGCTTTTCCTTCAATTTATCAAAAAATGATGCATTCTTCTTCTTAAAAATAGTTTGTGTGGAAACTTGAATGGATTGTTGGGAGGATTCATCACTGCCTCTTGTAGACATATTGTCACAACCCTGATCATTGCTGTCATCATAGTGATCCGATACATTTGCTGATGAGGAGATGTACTTAACATCATCCGAGGATTTCACCGAATAACTTTTTTGAATTGTTGTCAAATTTAATGGTGCGCTCGTCGGCTGACAATTCTTTTGTGGCTGGTTACCCGTTTGCAAATGAAGCGGAATAAGATTGGGAATGGGACGGGGAACCTTTTTAGATTGAGCCTTCGAATTAAGTTCTTCACAAAGGCTAGGTTTGATTGATAAGTCGGCTTTGGGAAACATATCGTAGTTTATGAACTCATTGGCATTCTGGAAAGAATCAATATTAGTGTCCATCTCCTGTCCATCAGCTTTACTGCTGGAACTCTGTCTGTCATTGCTGTTATCTGTCATCATTGCCATGTCTGTGAATTCGCTCTGTAAAAAATAAATAAAAATTAAGAAATAAAAAGACATGAGTAGTAAATAATTGAAAGTACAATATTAATTGATAAACTAAAGTTTTTAAGACAAGATTTTTGTGCAGAGCGTAAAGGGTAACAATTATTTTTATAAACATAAAAAAAATTGTTACAAAAAAAAAATTTGTTAAAAAACAGTAATTATTGAATGAAACACTAGTATATATTGATTAACTTGGCGGGTTTGCGATAAGCCGACGTAGCTCAACGGTAGAGTATCTGACCGGATATCAGAAGGGTGCAGGTTCGAGTCCTGTCGGCGACATTTATCTTTTCTCGGAAGGTTTTTTCAATTTGGATGAGTGTTTCAGGCTAATAATTATTGTTTATAAAAATGAAAGTACAATAGTTTAGGTAGTGCAGTCTGGATATTAAATGAAACTAGCACTAACCTGGATGGAGTCCCCAGTGCTAGTGTCATGTTCAGGTGCGCCGCCGGCAGAGAGAGCTGACTGAGCGTTGAGCACGTCGCTGCCGCCCACCTTGTTGCGGCGCCGCCCTGTTCCCGTCCCGGCGATGGGTTGTCCGGCTGGGGGCACGTGATGGTTCATCTCGTGCACAGTGAGGCTCTGCTTGATGTCCGCCGTGAAGTTACATACGGAGCAGCAGAAGGCGCCGGTTCCGCCGTGGTTCTTCATGTGGCGGTCCAGATTCCACTTGTACGGAGTACGGAAATCGCACACTTCACACTTTATCATGGGCATAGAATGGTATTTAACGTGTTTCGTGAATCGCGCTTTTATATGGGTCACATAATTACACTTGCCACAAGGGAAAAACTTTGTTTTTGTATGTTCTTTGCGCTCGTGTTTGGTCAATAGACCCGCTACGTTGGTGGTGTAAGGACACAAGGAACACTTCAGGTTACCACGTGTAGTTTTCATTGGAAGGATGAGAATGGGTTCACTGGGGGGGACGGGAGGTTCTTCCTTTTCTATGAGCTCATCGATGTCCAACTCCTCTGACAGCACCGGTCGGGGCCCTGGCTCCGGGGTGGGTTCCCTAACCTTGCGTTTATTGCTGGACGGGGGCTCCACTCCTTTAGCGGTACCGTGAACCATTTTCATATGCCTCAAAAGTTTTTGAAAGTGTTTGGAAGCATATAAACAATGCGGGCAGTCGTAAATTTTCACTTTTTCGTCATGAACGTCTCGTAAATGAGTTAGAAAATGTCTGGGATTTTGTGTAAAGTAATTACAATGAACACAGTTATAGTTTCTCTTAATTTTACACTGAGGGAGATCTCCAAGGGCCGGAGACCCTTCGTCCACTTGTGAGAACACGGGCAAGGGCTGGAGAGGCAGGGTGATCACGGGGGCTGGTATGACCCCTTGTATTGTGAGTGCGGCTCCGAGCAGAGGAGTTTGGCTCATATCCATGAACAGTCGGTCTCCACTCACTACACTCCTGACTATCAGTGTGTCACCCGATCGTTGGACCATAGAAGGGGAGGCCATTATTTAAAACTGCAAAAGAGAAGATACATTATTATAAATTGTTGCTTTAGTGGCAAGAACATTTTAAAGAAAAATTCTTTAGATTGAATAATTGCTGGTTTGAATCGTCAGTGAAATTTGTTGCCATTTAAACGAAAAAAAAACATCGAGAAATTTCGCCTTATTGCGTTTATCAATTCTTTGTGATATGAAATTAGTTTTTAATTAGTGATATTGATGCTTGCTGCTTGCTAGTTATCAATTGACCACAAACCAAATCGTTTCAATGTAGATTTTGGCTAGTGTACCTAGGTACTTAACCAACCTATATTTAATGTAAGAAGTTATGGCTGTCCTACATATAACAATAGTTTTGCTTATCAGTTGCAGGGCCGCAGCGATGGGTGCCGCCGCCTGTGTGCGAAAACCAAGAATGCCGCCCATATCATTATCATTACCGGTAAAAGTATTTTCACCATGTTTATTTACACAAAAAAAATTTTTTGGACGCAAACTGAAAATATTTACAAAACCGAAGACAACGGTTTTTTTATCAACTTTGTTTTTTTTTTTTAAATTAAAACTAAAATATAAATAGTGCGCTAATGGAATAACGTTGTATGAAATCAATTTAGATTTCGTGTAGAACTTTTTTCGTATCTTTTGGATTGGTATTATCCATATATATTTACACTCTAATTCCAACAGCGGAGTTATTTTCAAAAAGTTCGATATTGACTCGCGTTCTCCCACATCTCGCTCTGTAACGTGGTCCGTTACCGCGTGACCGCTTTAAGTGACGCCGGAGTTCATTTGTTTTTCAAAAAGCATTTGAATCGACTTTTTCATAAGTTTCACACTTCAGTAAGGTAGACATTTGCTTGGACTCTTGATTTGGCTTAGTTCGAGCTTCCATCTGAATATTGCTCAAACATTGTAAAATAACAATTTTAATACGATTCTGCATTATTTATAAAGTAAGTTATTACTTAAAATTGTAAAATATCGCTTTTGAGAAAAAAAATGGGACTGCTTTGTATTTTGTATTTTCTGTTTGACAGTTGATGTTGACGAATGAGAAAGAAATAAAAGAGAGATGGATGAAATACTTTGAAGAGGTCTTCGAAAGCAATCCGAGTGATAGAGATTCCAGTGGCGAGTCAGGTATGAATGACGATGGAGTGAATGTTCCCACAATTAGCATGGATGAAATTAAAAGATCAATTAGATGTATGAAGAATGGTAAGGCTGTTGGTTTCGATAATATTGCTGCTGAATACTTTAAAGGAAATAGCCGTATAATTCTCACATGGTTATGCAAACTTTTTAACCAGTGTTTAGAGGAGGGTTACACCCTATTAGATTGGAGAAGGGCTGTGATCATGCCTCTATACAAAGGTAAAGGGTCACGCATGGAATGTGGAAATCACAGGGCTATTAGCCTGCTAAGTTCAGTTGGTAAGCTGTATGGTAGGATATTGATTGAAAGGGTACAAATGAAAATAAAGGATAAAATATGGGATGTGCAAGGTGCATTTATGAGTGGAAGGGGGTGCATGGATCAGATTTTCTCGTTGCGTATGCTCACAGAGAAGTTTCTGGCAAAAAACAGAAACTTTTCTGTGCTTTTGTAGATCTACAAAAAGCATACGACAGAGTTGACAGAAAAAAGTTATGGAAGGTGTTGTCTAAGTATGGTGTGAATACAAATCTTATACAGGCAATCACATCGCTGTACGAGGGAAGCATTGCATGTGTTAGGGCAAAAGGTAATTTTACGGGTGGTTTGACATCACAAAAGGTGTTAAGCAAGGCTGCGTAATGTCACCGTGGTTATTCAATCTATACATGGATAATTGTATGCAATAATTGAAAGAGGTGGGCTTGGGCGCGAAAATGAGTAGTCTGCAAGTATGTTGCCTGTTGTATGCTGATGATGCGGTGCTGATTACTGCTAGTATGGAAGATCTACAGCCCCCCGTATCTAGGATGAAAGAAGTATGTATGAAGAATGGGCTAATGATGAATGTGAATAAGTCCAAAGTCATGGTGTTTGAAAGAGAGAGTACGAAAACAGTGTGCAATATAGTTGTGAATGATGAATACTTGGAGTAGGTCGATGAGTTTGTGTATTTGGGAAGCATGTTTACGAGAGATGGAAAGACTGATAGGGATATTGAAAGAAGGGTGAATGCAGGAAACTCCATTAACGGAGGACTGAACGCCGTTGGCGCAAACAAAAAGTTGTCCAAAGAAGCGAAGCTAGCAGTCCACAATGGAGTGCTGATACCAACTCTGATGTATGGCAGTGAGGCATGGAATTGGCAGAGGAAGGATGAAAGCAGACTGAATGCTGTAGAAATGAGATCTCTGAGACGAATGTGTGGTAAAACCATGTATGATCGAGTGAAAAATGTTGAGATTCGTAAAGAATGCAAGGCTGATGTAAGCGTAGTGAGCAAGATTAAGAAAGGGACGCTTAGATGGTTTGGGCATGTAGAGCGAATGAATGAAGAAAGGAGTGTCAGGAGAATATATGACGCGAATGTGAATGGAAGAAGAAGCCGAGGACGTCCAAGGAAGATGTGGCACGATCAAGTGAATCAAATACTTGAGTCGGGCCATGTCAGAAGTCGGAATAATAGAAGAGAATTTATGAAACGTTGTATGAACGTGAATGAAGCAAGAAGTGTATGCCAAAATCGAGCTGTTTGGCGGTCCGTCCTCTCTGCCTACCCCTGCGGAGAAACGGCGTGATGGTTAGTTAGTTAGTTAGCTGTTTGACAGTTTTAAAACACTAACATTTTTATTGGCCCGCCAAGCAGAGTGAATATGAACTACATAAATAACGACTGAAGTTTTTCTTATATCACCCTTATTCTATTGTAGTTATAATTTTAATCAATAGAGTCGCTACAGTTTTTGTGTACAAATTTGAATTTAAAGTGTTGGAATTATATTGTTATTTTTCATGTCTGAAGGGCGAGGGGGACGTCGGATCGGAATTATTTATTATTTCTAAATATCGATAGTATTATTACGCAATACGATAAATATAACGTTTTTAAATAGACAATTTTTAATTCAATATTTTATAAATTGACATAGGCTTAGCATTTATCAAAATCTAATCAGAAATATTACTTTTTATGACCGTCCCATTGTATGTTTCACAAAATATTTAAAATATGAATATGATTTTTAAAGTGGAGAAAAATATTTTTAATCCTTTCTCATTACGTTCTTGTAAATAAACTTAACCAAAGATTTATAATCCGCATTAAAAAAAACATTAAAGTTACGTAGTGTTTATGAAAAAATTAAACTAGACACTATTCTTTTTTAAAAAAATTATCTTATCGGCATGTTAAAGAAAAACCTTCACAGTTTTTTTTAAGGATATTCAACTTTTAAAATGTTTTTGTAAAAAATGCGTAGAACGGTCAGAAATGTGTAATATTTCTGACTTTATTTTGATAAATGCTAAGCCCTTGCAAATTTAAAAAAAAAAGTAACAAATATTTTTCTCTTTAAAAACATCATGTTTATCGTATTGCACAATAATATTATCATTATTTTGAGTTTATAAATAATAACTCCGACGTTCCTCTCCCCGTTAAGCCGCGTTCTCACCTCATCTATTCTATGCGATAGTACACCCGATGGAAATAGAAGACCAGTGTTGAATCGACTTCAACTTTATATATATAAGGGTAATTATAGTTAATATTTTAATATTAAATATAATTATCTTTTTTTTTAAACAGTTTATTTATAAATTTTTTTGTTGCCAAGTTTAATTTGTATAACACCAATTTAATTTCAATATTACGACATTTAGCTGACAGATTTGATTCATTTCTTTGAGCTCCGCGAGTACAAATTAATTGAAATATAATAGAAATAGAGTAAGTGTAATAACAAAGAAAGTTGATTCTGTTCTCGTTCTGATTCGATGAACTAGACCACAGAATAGAGAAGGTGGACCCAGCTTTACTTTTAGGTCACTTTAAAAATAGAATTATTGCATGCGATTCAATTGTGATTACATAGGTATGTACCTACGCGAACTTTCCATATTTAGAACTGAAGTAGGTACCTATGTGTTAAGAAAAATATGATATTTTTTAAAATCGAGACAACCGACAAAGTACCTACATAAAATGTATTATAATCAACAAAAATCTATATTTGAAATGTGCGCTATTTATTTATTTAATTCTAAAAAACATATATATTTAATTGTTATTATTTTATTGTTTTCAATAAATATAATGATTTTTTAATATTATTATGTATTTGTTATCAATAAATAGAATGATTTTTTTAGCGCAGTTTTCGAAAAAAACACCTCAACGGTGGCTAGGTTGACATAATTAAGGGTTAGGTTAGGTTTGGTTTGGTTTGGTTTGGTTAGGTCAGGTTAGGTTTGGATAGGTTAGATTTGGCTTGGTTTGGATTGGATAGGATAGGTTAGATGAGGTAAGTTTAGGTTAGGTTAGGTTTGGTTAGATTAGGACTAGACTAGGTTAGGTTTGGTCAGGTTCGGTTCGGTTCGGCTCGGTTCAGTCAGGTTGACTGAAATGTGCGGGTAACTTAAATTAATAATATTGTGTATTACTAAAATATTAAATCGTAGGTGTCACATTATGATTTGAATTAGGAAATATTAAAGACAAATTAATTCAAATAGCAATTTGCAAGCATAAAGATATGTTTATTTTTTAGATAATAATAAACTTTAATCGCCTCCTTTAACGGGAAAAACGCTAGTACTAGTTAAAATAATATATAAAAAATATTACAAGTATACTCGTACATGAAGAACACATCAAAGTATTATCGTGCAAAAACCATAAAATATAGCAGAGTTTAAAATAAAACGATATTGAAACAAATCACAGACAAGGGTTAAGGATAACTATTTCACTGTTGCAAACAGCCGCCTGCTTACGAGTATCACGATTCTGCAAAAGGGGTTAGAAAGTGGTTTAACTGATGTAATTAGTGCTAAGAACTTTGTACTTTATGCACTACTTTACAAAACAGATGGACTCTCTTTGGTGATAATGGAACTTACAGCGTTACTTTTCAAGGTGAATCCGATTATCATCGATCGAATAACATATCATCAGATGAGAAGAGATCCTCTTATTATACTGTCCCGAACTTCTAACGAGGAGAGATACGCCGACAAGAATGCAATAATATAACGAGGCAAAGATAAAATGAAAAAAAACAATTTACAATTTCATACAAAACAAGCACGCGTGTAGATAGGTCACCTTTTCAAATAAGATAGATTAAAAAAAAATTACCCCCGACAAGTCGAATTCTGTCAGATGTTGGCATTATTTTATCATTTCCTCGCACACTTGCACCTATGGACGCGGCGGCCCTGATTAGTTGCGTCAATATTTCACTGATAAAATCTGCCATTCGGCTTAAATCTTCTCGTGTTAATTTCACAGACTGCATACAATTTTGTCAAAAACTCGTATGTTCTTACCCTGTTTAATTTCACAGAAGTGGGTAGGTACCTACTTACATACATATCATATAGATACGTGCTGAACTGAAAATTACCGCGAGGTTGTCATGAAATATAGACAACGTAGGTAATGTGTTATTACCTCGTTTACTTTCATATTTGTAACGAATTACCTGCCTCCAAAGCCTGGTTGATAATGGAGATAGGTACCCAATAAAAAAAACACTGTAAATGTTTTCGCAGTAATTTAAAAGAAACAAACCTTTTCCGCAATAATTAATTGATATTTTCGGTCCTACGATCGGGTGTTGATTTGACAACAATTCGTAGAGTAATAAATAGTAGATAATTATTATTCAGGCAAATGATGCGACATTGATTCAGTGACCATTGCATGACATGGCACGTTTATTGGAAATTGGAACTGACGCGCCAAGCACAACAAAATAAAATAAATCCCTTCATTTTATGCCTTTGCCGTTTTGGAAGTGCAAAAGCTCCCGACGATTGTCTGCTCAATGGCAACTGTCTCGACAGACAGTAATGGCGATACAAAATATTCCGGAAGCTTTTTGACCCCAATATGAATGGGGCATAAAGCTTACCTACCCTGCCCACAAGGCTTTTGCTGAAGCCTTACTTCACAAAGTTAAGCAATCTGCCTTTTTTCTTATCCTGATTTCGTAAATAGGAGTTTGCACACGGAGAAATTAAAAACTAACTAAGATGGCGAAAATCATGCATCGTGTTATTAAACTCTTTCGCAGGTGAAGATTGAGAACCTGCAATGCAATGATTACGTTGTGGCACAAAATACAAGCCAGCAGAAAAATTGTAACTTTCCCAACTGAGACGCATTACCTATATTCATTATAATCCCGCCCGCCATCATTGAATACATCCATGCTCGCCACAAGAAGAATCAGCTGTTTGCATATTTGAGGTTTACATTATGTGTACACGAACACATTTTTATTAAATTCTTATTAATGATGATGTGAGAAGTAGAAATGATTGAAAACATTTGACACGAATCTTGCACGAATGGTATTCCCCAAATAATATTTGTATCTAGGCGTTGCTTGCCACAACCCACAACCCGCAACAACACTGAACACTGTTAGAAGACAACCAATACACTCATATAAGTAGAGGGTGGGGTTGGAAACGCTGGGTTCAGAGTTCATATTAATAATTGTTGTTTTTCGTGTGTTCGCAAAAGAAGTAGGTATATATAAATTATCCAGGAACAGTTCATTAACTTTATATTTTTCGTGAAATTAATTACCTTACTCAGAAATATCTAAGGATACTTAGGAATAAAAAAAACACGCAACCTAAATAATATTTGGTTTGTTCTTCTGGAAAAATATTGTCGCTATTCACGTGTTAGGTACGTGTTTTTTGTTATTGTTATTTTTAATCTTAGAGTAACAATAAATGATTTTTTAGAAGATAATTGTGAAATAGGGCATGTATCAACCCTAGTTATACGCGATTCTTCCCCCAAATCACTAACCACAGTAGTGATAAAAATTAGATATGATAACGTCTTCGAACTTTTACATGTTATGTCACCTAAACGATAACAGAACGACGTGTACACTCTACGGCCGAATGCCTGCAGATGTAATATATTATAATGTGGGTAGGTATGTAGATTATGGCCGGACCCTTTTCAGACAAGAACGGGGATAAAAGAATTCCAGCATTGACAGCGTGTGTTGGGCCCATCACCGTCGGTCGTCACTAGTCGCTACCCAGCAGAGTAGATCCGTATAATCGTATCGCACGAATCGATATCGGCCTCGTTCTTCTCCGCATCGCATCTCTTGCGTTGCCAAAACTGCAGCCCGTGCAGGGAGCAGTGAGCAGTGAGCAGGGAGCCGGGAGCCGGGAGCAGGGCGCAGGGAGGCAGGAGCCGCACGCAGCGGCGGGCGGGGGGCAGCGACCCTCCGCGGCCGCTCCAAGCAATCAATATCAGGTCTACAGCAGAGGAAGAGGCCGTTGCTAGGGTCCGCCCGGCCACCGGCGCGCGTATGTGTGAGCCGCGCGAGTGTGAGTATTATTCGTGTAGTAGCCATCCTGCATGTGAGGGAGTACCTACCCGCGGCAGCTGCTGACTATCGCAAGCAAGCCACGGACCGTTCACATTCACTAACATGGTCTGCTATGCTTTCCTTTGTGTCGCAGTTCTGCGGAGGGACAGACTTCAGACAGCGCTGACAGATGATTGCCGTGCAGTGACACAAGGCACAAGGCACAGGACACTGGCTTCAATTATGTACACGAGATAATGACAGCGTCTCACATTGACTAATCAAACTATTATCTAGGCGCCAGTAATCCATCGGTAGGTACTGGCAAAAATAAATTACAGCACGTGTTCAACTTGGATTGTCAAACACGTGCAATCATCATTGTTGGATTCATTTCCCATAAACTCAAATGACTAAACTTATGATAAGATAATTATGCAAATAAAGTCAGTCCACATGTTGATGTTGATGCTCTCAGCCTCTCACACTCGCTCCCCGCTTGACACCCTCTGTGGCCTGGTGATCAAGCGCTACAAAACTTATCTAGTGGTCATGCTTGAGAATAATTAGTAATAGTACCGTAATAATTATTATTCTATCATAATATTCATAATCAATATGAATTTATGTTATCGTATACGTTTACCCGTTGACGCACTACTTAAATAGTTCAACGTATTTGTATTAAAAAAAACAGTAATAAATAATAAACAACACAAAAAACTACATTTTACGTAATCATTAGTTACAAACTTCAATAAAGCTGGTAAGCCATAGTGCAAGGTTTCCATTTAACAAAATATATAAAATATCGATTATATTTTATTCACCTCCACGATCCCCACCTACCTATGCGAAAAAAACAATAATGCTTGCCCTTTGTTACAAAAACGCAGCATCCGGATCCATGGAAACCGTACTTTTATTTAATTCTTTGCATTTTGTTATTAGGTAAGCGAATTGGTATTTTTTTAAAACCTTGAAAGGGAATATTGTCAAATAGAATCCATTAGGTATTCCACATTATGAATGTATGACGCGACGAGGAATGGCGTACGAACACCGATAGAATGATAGTAACGTCATAATATTATTACGCAGGATTTCTCACGGCGAGGACGCGAGATTGAAGGAAAGATCACGCGTAGAGACTAGACTAGAGATACATGGTACATAGGTAGGAAGGTGGTAGGTGGCAGGGGCAGGGTAGGGGTAGCTCGGAGGGGATGGCGCATGGCGTAACAATTTGTTATTTTGCTCCGGAGCGCAGAGGGTCGCTGAGAACTTGTATTTCAAGAGGCGTGCAAGCAGCATTCCTCTATGAATGTGTAACATTTTACCCCGGCTTTCTGGGAAATTTGAAAAAGTATTTACTAAAACAATACACTGGTTTGATTTTACTACAGTTTGACACGGTTAAATTTGACAGGCGGTCAAATAAAGAGATATCGTACAACGTTTTTTAAAATCAAATCTACACTAGGTACGCCGCCGAATGCAAATGTAATCATCTCAAGCTGTAACTTGAATGTGTTTATGCAGCGAGCAGAACAGAAAAACGCGATACATTTAGAACGATACTCCCAGTAAACAAATCTGAACTTCTGAAATTCTGGAAACGACTCCCTTTAAGGGTCTTATATCATACACATGCATTTAAAAGGTGAATACTATACAAGACTCCCAATGCCGGAAACCATTGAGACTATGGCACCCTTAATTAAGGAATGCTACAAGGAGGAAAAAAGGAAAGTGAATGTTCGAAGAAAGTACTAAAAAAAAATCGCACCAAAAATTTCGTAATTAGTCATTCCACGCAGCCATGCCGCTGGGTTCGCAAGGAGGTCGCTATTTAATACAACAACTTTATCGTCACTTGCTGCACGGTCCACTTTCGAATCTCCGGGGATGTGGAGTAAAACTATGATCAAAACTCTTCATAAAAGAAATCGGATAAAAGCAATTAAGCGTTGCGACTTTAGGTCGATGACGTATTCGCAAGGTAATTACTCTCATTAATTATGTAAATTTGAATGAAAAAATAATGATAAAATTGCACAACGCAACCTGAAAAAGCAACCGCCGATAGCTCCTTTGTAACTTTTCCATGTTTCACATAAACGACGAATGTATCAGATAGATAGACTATACGGAACTCTTAAAGGGGGCACCCAAAAATACACACTTTGTAGTCTGATGACGCAAGAAGTACTACGAACAATTTATCTAGAAAATGTATAAGGTTTCCAATGAACAAAGTTCTTAGACTGTAAGCTTTTAAGTTCTATATGGAATACGTACTGGAATTTTAGGTAAAACGCGCCAAAATGTATTTCATATCAATTAAAAGATTTGAGGATTTTCGTCATTGGAAACTTTAGACATTTTCCTAACTATCCGTGTAGAATTTACAGATACATTATTAAGTGACATTTAGCGCCTTATTTGGGTGCTTGTCCTACGATGGCGTGCAAAACAATATATTGCAATGTTGAGAAAATGTTAGTTTTAACCGCCTCAGTTAATCCTGCAATATTATGAACCCCGATAATCGAGAGCTACTCTTTTAAAACTTAGTATTTTAGTAGATAAAATGGTGTTGCCAGATGAAAATAGGGCGCGAGTAATATGTACCCATTATATCTCCGCAGAACCTACTGTTAGTAGCTGCACTAATATTAACTGCATTCGTTGGGAGAGTTCTGCATCCCGGGATATCAATGACGTCACGCACCGGGGGGGTCAGAACTGTCAGGAGGGGGGTTGCACACACGTGACGTCATAAAATAATACATGATAACCAAGGATAAACCTTCCATATCTCTTAAAATTGTGATTTTCAGGGCACTACGGCAAATAAAAGCACGTAAGTAGTACCTAGGTACGAATTTATGAAACGTTATGTGCGAAAAGCCACTACTATTGCAATTAAATTAATATAGCACCTCTACAGCCATGCAGTTATTACAGATATATTGTTAAATAAAACAAACACTTTGTTTTAAACCACCAATTTATTTTTAAATCATCACCAACCGGTTTCACTTATCCCAAGCTTCGTCAGGGTCAAATAAAATATGCTCACTATATGTATTTTTGTTTAGTTTTAAATTTTATCCTGACGAAGCTTGCCATAAGCGAAACCGGTTTGTAATGATTTAAAAAAAAAATTAGTGTTTTAAAATAAAGTGTTTGTTTTATTATTTAATAAATATGTCAAACCACAAAGTAATTGCTTTCTACGAAAACGGTAAATTGTTTATATCTGCCTGTACGTAAAATTAATAACATGCATACTTTAACGCGGCATCACGTTCATGGGTCAAATGCATTGTACATATAATTTGGTATTACAGATCGATGAGCCGGTGAATGCAATTTGTTAGCCGTAAGTAGTAATAATAAGATAGAGCACGGAAGAAAAAAAAAATGCACAGCGCCCTTGAGGTCATTTTTCACAAACACGGGCGCTGCTATACAAATCATCTTAATATTATTATTATTGCGACTGAAAAGCAACCTGCGTTCCTTTCTAATCAATGCGGAAGGGTGTAACTTTTTTGAGGATTGCATTGACTAGAAAAATTATATTATGCTTGGTTATTTTTTGCTTTTTGTTTTGGCATAGGGATGTGAAAGAAATGAGGTTGGCGGAAGTGGAGAGGGGAAGGAGAATGTTAGGAAGCACCCGGGTATTCAGATCTGATCACTAAGCATAGCGAAACTCAATGCAAGTAACCGGGACCGGTTCCACGATATCTCGCGCCTTGTGCAGTAAGTACCGATTGCGCCAACCATTTTTTTTTAAATACAGACTTTCAAATTTACACATTCAAGAAAAAAAGGTAATTAAAAAAGAAAGAAAAACACGATAAAAAAAGAGTGCATTGGGCGGGAATCGAACACGATTCATAGAAAAACAGGATCTACGCTTGACTAACTATTATGCAATTCGTGAAACAATTCCGTGACAAAAAAAACTTTTTCTATATATTTTTTGACGATCGTTCAGTGCACACATCGGCGCCCTAGAGACCTAGAGACGAGATGTAATGTTCCTCGTAATATAAGACATAATTATTTCGTGTTATGGGACGTTACAGGCAATAATGATTAAGGGAATAATTTCGGCGCCCCTTCAGAGATTGTGCCTATGTATTTTGCACAGTATGAGCGTATGGCAGATCCGACGCTGCAAGTAACATTTCGCTTTGAATGATTGTTTTTCAGCAGGACGACATCGAGAGTATCTTCAACTCTGGATTACATTATTGGTCATGCAAGTCTAATCTGAACTTTGACCAACGGTGACTGATACGGAGTTCCACTAGAACCATGAACCACTGAAGCCTTTCACTCGACTATTGAAAATCAAAATTGGCAAATAGGTGAAAACTGTATTACGAATTGCCACTGGAGCATTAGTTACGGAAAAAAGCCTTTCTTCCACTAATTCATATTTTGGCTGGCTTCCCAAGACTTCCGGTTTATTCCCACAGTAGTTAGTAGCCGTATTGGCTTAGATATGTGTGCTAATTACATTTGTGGGTGGATCCAGTATTTTAAAATGTGAAGTATATTAATACGGATACAAAACATTTTAATAGAAGAAACGTTTTCAAATACCAGTAAATCTTCATTAAAAAATCAAACCCTTCATAAAATAACTAGCTGACGAGTACCCGGCCTTGCTCGGGGTTATGTATGGTTTGGAGTAAAGTTTTGAGGTTGTGAATTCTAGTAAACTAGGCGTAATTTTAAGGTGGAAATAACATAATTGTTAATAATTAATATTGATACAACTAACCCTACCCCTGAATTATCCTCCGTATGAGGCCTCCATGGTCGAGGGGTAAGGCTCTCGACTACGAATCCGAAGGTCGTGGGTTAAAATCCCGGAGTGCGCAAGAAAATTTGATTCAATTAATTTATGCTGTTTCACAATTAATTCATTTAAAAATAATATATAGTATATTTGCGCACGTTCCAGATTGGAAGATACTCTCAGTATCGCCCTGGCGAAAGACCACCATTCAGAATTAAAACATTGCTTGAAATGGATTTTAGCCGTGTTTGGTGACCAGATGTGAATAGCCAGGTATTTCCCCACCTTCCTCTTCTCGTTCGCCTTCCCCTCCCCAATACCTTCAGTCTCACAACATTCCCCAATCGGGGATGCCATAGTCTCACTGGCTCCAGACGGTTGGTAGCAGTTGAGACTCTTGTGCGGTACTCATGTAAAAAAAAATTGTCTTTTTTATAAAACTAAAAAAATACCAATATATTGAAATAATAAAAACCAACAACGATCTTGAGGAGATACTATAAAATGACTCTCCAAAACTTAGTGAAGCATTATTGTTGCTGTACTCCATAATAAATTGTTGGTTTTTCTACGACTCTGTCCGGACTTCCCCTACATAGGAAACGAGCAGGAATGGTAAATGCCGTAAATGGTAAACACAGCATTTATCTACAAATGTACATAATATCTGTAAGCATTTAAATTCATGTTTACAAATGATGTGTCGCCGTCACAATTACATAGTTTATGTCCCGTTTAGATACGTTTTTAGGAATAATTATTAATGAAATCTAAAATTCTGAAGAGAAAGTAGCAAAAGTGTTCGGATAAGCCATGGACACTGGACATATCATGTCTAACAACTAACCGTCACGTTATTCCTCGGTAGGGGTAGGCATAGATGATGGAACGCCACATGCCTTGGTACATACTCACGTTTTAAAAAAAACAGATTTTGTAATATGAAATCCGAATTATCCGGATTTTTTTAAACATTATCTCCACTCAGAGCTTATGTCATCTTAGGGGATGCTGTGTGGAGGGTCTTTTTAAAGAAAGGAAAGATAGTACGATCTGTAAAGGAAAATGGTAAAAGGTATGGGTAAGAATCTGGAGGTCAGTGTGTCCAGGAGCGACGGACATACTAATCCATCCCTCCCACTGCAGTGCAAGGCGATGGGTCGAGAGAATCCGGCTGGAGAGGTCAAGGGGTCTCCCTCAATCGGTCTCTCCCGATCCGGCCCAGACGCATCCGCCGTCTAGACCCGAGAAATTTATCTCCATAAACCCGGGCACGCCTGCTAAGTCGCCAAACGTAGCGAACCACTAAGGGTGACCTAGTGCCTCACCTACCATCTAAATCTCCATACAAAAAATAAAAATTATAATTAAAAATCATTTTCAGCTAAAAAAACATCAATAAAGTTGTATTTTTCAATATTAGCACTCTAGCTCACTCAGGTCACGAGCCGCCACTGCCAATAACCAAATGCACAGATACAAGATTTAGTGCAAAGAATTGTAAGTGCAAAATGTTAAACTTAAAAAAAATAAAAAAAATAACAACAATATGAATAAGGAATAGAACAAAATATTGATTAGTCTGAAGCATTAGATGTATAACGAGTATAGGTTTTTCAGAATTTGCCGAACACTTAATTAATATTAACCATACTTTTAATAGAAATACAGGAGTGCAAGTAATACATAAAAATGGAATAGGTTTGCGCCTTAATAACTAATCAAAATCAAATAAAAATAGTAATTGCTAACTAAGTAACTAACCAACCATCGCGCCGTTTCTCCGCAGGGATAGGCAGAGGGACGGACCGCCAAACAACTCGATCTTAGCATACACTTCTTGCTTCATTCACATTCATACATCGTCTCATACATTCTCTTCTGTTATCCGACTTCTGACATGGCCCGACTCAAGTATATGATTAACTTGATCGTGCCATGTCTTCCTCGGACGTCCACGGCTTCTTCCATTCACATTCGCATCATATATTCTCCCTTCCCCTACCCCTCTACCGTCCATGCTCTGTCCTATTCTACTCTTTTTATTTTTTCAAGAATTCGAATTTTCCAAAACGGCCCCGGATTTGCAATCCCTAGGTACTTCACATTCATACATAGTGTCATCCATTATTTTCTGGGGCGTTCCTGACTGCTTCCATTTAATTATGCGTCATACCTAATAAAAATAAATTATATTATACTGACTTTTTTCCGCAACTATTCTCCGTCCATCCGCTCCACGTGTGTCCAAATCGCTTAAACCTAAGCATCCCTTTCTTTGAATTGGCCTTGCATTCTTTCAGAATCCTTATATTCGTTATACTAGTATATTACTTTACACACATACGCCTGAATGATCTCATTTCAACTGCATTCAGTCTACTGTAGTCCTTCCTCTGACAGTTCCATGCCTCACTGCAAAAGATGATGTCATACCTATTATATTTGTGGCAATATAAGAACACAGTTCGTCTTAGGACCGATTGTTTCATCGGTTGTGATTAATCACATTAACATTTAGATTAAGCAACATACTTTTAAATTAGATTTAAGGCTCGCAGTGCGCATAAAGTAAAGATGACAGTAAAGGCGGGAATACGATTCGGGATTAAGTTTTTTGCGTATGTCACACTGCTGACGCAACAACACCGCGTTGGTAACATTCCGCATCTTCCACACTCCGGACTCCGGACACCGCACTCCGGAGCCCGGACAATGCGCGCAACTCAATCCATCCACCCGTGCCCGTGTATCAAGGCAAGGACAATCCTCCCGACCCAACACCCGCTAGCAGAAGGCAGGGCACGGGCGCCTTATGGTCCGCGGGCAAGGCGTGGTCCTGGGCAGGGTTGGCGTACTTACGTAGTTCTCATAGTATTTACGCAGGTACTTAAATAAAAGATCTCATTTCTTTAATACCTAGTATGTTTCTTTCTTGTACCTAGACTCCATGCAGCTTTCGAAGAAGTAATATATGTGTTCAACTGCACGGAATATAGATACAAGAAGACTATAAATAGCTTCTTGTGTCTATCTAGCCTCTTAAATCATTTGTTACTAATGGGAGACGTGTGTAGTGCATGTATCTGTGAATATGTGAGAGTGTTTGTATAATATCGATGTTAGAGTTTAGGCCAATATTGATGTAAGTATGAATAGCACGGTTCATTTGTTTTGTTTTGTAACTATGCGTGCAGAATAGTGCTAGATGGCAGTTAAGTCTCAAAGGTATGTTAAATTAATCAGTGTCAGAAAATGAGTACAGCCGATATTATATTTAAAAATCACTAAAATTTTATTAGCGTGAAAGCACTATGAAACAAAGTAGAAATACCTTTAAGTCTACTATCAAAATGTGATTGATGTAAAGTGAGATCTGGTGTTCTCTCTTTCTAAAACACATGTTTGACCTTAAGAGAAAAGTGGATAGAATGGGGATTATAAGGACCGTCATTTGGTTCCCAATACGGAACAGCTAGAATCGGAAGGTTAAATCATCTACTGTCAGCCTTTGTTGCATTTACCGAATTATTATTTATTGTACACTGACAGTTATTGTTGAATTGCAGGTGAGATATTTAAAAAAGTTTTTTAATTCGATATAAACTATCGATGTACAATAATTTATATCATAAAACATGTAAAATGTAATAATTAGTAGATACTCTTACATGTGCCTTTGCATGGAAATTATTTCTCATCGTAAAGGTGCAATTAACTAGCATAATTGCACCTACAAAAATTATTTACCGATAGGAATATTATAACATTAAGATTTACAATCAGGTAAGAAGAAAGGGGATAGAATATTTTTTTTATAATGGAGTCATCGTTCAAAGTTATCGTAGATACAAATTAATCTGTGCAATCTACCAAAATAGGAACTAACGGATGATTTTTTTTGTACATGTGATCAGAATATCTATATTAACGATACCCAGACTTAACAGATAAGCTGGTACAACTGTAATAGTACCTACATGCAGTATCTACTACGCATTGCCTTATTGAAACTAGTTACAGAACTCTACCTAAAATATATGTAAAAGAAAGAGTAAAACGTAACGTATAAACTGACAGCCCTGACAGCGGATACGCGGCGGGATGAGAGGGTGAATAGCAGGAGGTCGTGGCGGAGAGTGGGGGGAGGAGGGGCGGTGAAAGGAGCCCTAGATAGAAGGAAGAAGGCGGAAGATGACAGCAGACAGGCTCTGGCTGCCTCGCCCGAACTGCGAACACACTGAACACCAAACAGTGAACACCGGATAGTAGGACGACTCGCGAGTCAACCAACCATTATGGCGCTTAGGAAAAAACACGTAGGAAGATGGTACGAGTAAAACCGAAATGCCGCCGAAACCCGTATCGCAGTGTTATTCGCAGAATCGAACTCGTGTCCGAGTATATAGCTATAATGCTTCACAATTACATTAGGTATGCATTTTGTTGGTCTATTACCTAATTAACTAATGAGTAATGACTGATTAGTGACTAATTAGATAGATATCCAAGTGCAACATACTGTCATAGAAAGTAGGTAGGGCAAACATAAAACGTCATCAATTGTGTGCGTCGAATTAACGTCTAAAATACTTATTAGATCGTCAAAGAGACCGGGAATCGGTTCGTAAGCCGGTGTGGGGTATGGTTTTTAATCTAATTTGTTTGTGCTATTTCACGTAATAATAATGAATCCTCGGGGAGAGATCACCATTCAGAATTTAAAGTGAACTCTCAGCGGTAGTACTATTAGCAATATCAACATGGACTTTGGATGCCAGAAAGCTCATATTAGACCATGAGTCCAATATAGAGGCGAATGGAGAGGGACGGCACCCAGTGGAGAACATTTATGGAGGATGCCAAATCCCAAGTTCGGATGTACATATAGAGGTTTTGATGATGATTATTCAATGCCATTATAGTGAAAAGTCAAAAGATAATATACAATCATTGCCTAGAAATTCTAAGCTAGAATACCATAGAAAAGTGCAATTTTCTGAAACTGTTTACATAAATAGGACTGGCAATCGGCATTTACTCCCACGGAGTCTCCTGCCACCGCCGCCACCGCCCGCCCCCTGCAATAACTAGGTTCTAGTCCCAGGTACCACACTTGCTCCGGAGGTTGTAGGTTTATTAGCGAACTCTCTATTTATAGCGACCCGCATCCAGGACTCCTAGGATTCCCGGAAGAAAATTTACTCAAATGCATTTTGTAAGGATTGCGCACGGAGAGCGTGGATAGTCTAATAGCACGACATTCACCGAGCTTTCTGGCATCTTTATCCAAAGCTCATGTTGATAATGATAATACTAATGGTAGTGCCGCTGAGAGCTCCGTTGTTGAAGACATTTCTATTACACGTGTCTCGTTTATGAGAAAGTGGGAGAGGTTACGACAATAATTTGGCAAGAAAGGAAGTCATTATGTGCGTACAAGTTGAACTCCTTTTGACCTCCTTCTGAGTTGATGGAACTACGTTTAATGTAAAAGTATTGTCGGTGAAATAGTTTAACTCATTGTGTTTTCAGATTAATGTGTTATTATTTAGATACGACGTTCGTAAGTGGAAACAACATTGGAGAAAGGACAGAAGCTTAGCGGTTTGACATAATAACATGTCTTTCATGAACCTTTAATTATTGTAGGTATTTCCTAGTTGTGTATTTTATAATTTTATTTCGTATACAGATCTAAGAAGTAAGAACCCATATTGATCGAATTTGGGTTATATAAGCAGAAAAACAACTATGTGGCGCCATTATCGCCTGAAAGATTATTTGAGCGAAACTCAGACCTTTAAAAATCAAAAATATTAAATGTATTTATCTATGAACTATTTCAAACAATAATCGCAAAAAGATCAACATTTTCATGAAAGAAAGGAGAATGAAACGCTGTTCCGTGTATACAGGTGATTGAGGTTGCTAGAGATCGCTGTCTTTGCTTCTATGTCCCTCAAAGAGATACCATAGTGATATAAAATTCGGTATTTTTTCCAACATAAGCTGTGTACTCGGAATCAAAGATTTAACTCTAGACATGTAATATTGGAAGATGGGGCATAGTCACATGGCACACATACAAGGAAAAACAATTGATTTTAACATTTAAGTTATGATACCGATGTATCGAACATCCACAAAATACAAAGTGATAAAATTGTATAGACATCATAACGAATGTTCTAGTATTAAAATGAACAAGGGTCACATTACAATATGTCTCATACAGCACCGTCGTAACTTCTCCCTCTTTCTCATAAATGACTCGTGTAACAGACGGAGAGATGGTAACGGATCTCTCCCTGGCGGGACCATGAAAGTCAAGTAAATCACATCCCGTGATTTTTCACGGATAACAACTTACTACTGTGGAACCTCGGTTTACAAACCCAATTCGTTCTGAAAACTTGTTACTAATTTATAGAAGCAAATTTCTCCATAAGAAATAATAGAAATTGGGATGTCGTTCCAAAACTTAAATATATATGTAGTTATTTTTTCAAAAGATGTAGAATTACTTTGTGGAGTCATTAAATTAATAACAATTACTTTGTTTATATCCACATGTTTCAGAAGCAAAGCTCCCCTCGTCATGATAAACAATATACCTAAATATTTAATATAGTGGTTTTAAACAAAGTAATTTTTATTAATTTGATATTCGTACTTTTTTTATTTTAATTTAATTATAAAGTTCATGACATGAACATAATCGAAATTATGAATGATGTATTCACTAGCGGAATCACTGTTGAGGATTTCGCGAAAATGTGACATTGCACGTTGTTATCATCGCAGCCTTACTCGAATTGTACTTTTCTAGAAATTATTGTACTGTTTCCCACATTTTACAGGTAAGTCGTTCGTAGAGCAAGACATCGCTCGTTTTTCAAGTTAGAATTTTCTTAAAATTTTCGCTCGTCATGCGGAACACTCGCAACCAAGCTACTCGCAATCCGAGGTTCCAGTGTAGCATGGTCTTAATAACATTATGCTCAACGTCTTATCGTTCAAAGATAATAATAATACTGTGTACCTAGCCACTAGCCAGACGATTTCCAAACGCGACGAAGGTTGAAACCGGTGACTGGTGTGAAGAAGGGCGAAGTTGACAAAATAAGGACAAGGTGCGGATCCATTACGGAACGTGCGACTGCGGGTGCCGCGGACCTTGACTCGTGTTCTGATGAGGAAAATACACTTAAACTGAGAACACTGCCGGATTGACCAATATTGTATATTTATAAAGAGGGAAAATTTGAGATAAAGATTGGTTTTTGGTTTTCCTCTCAGTATTATAATAGAATTAGATTAATAATGCTCTGTTCGCCGATAAGAAAACATAGGTACTAAGTTAAACAAACGGTTTAATTGTATTAACATAATAATAAAGTTATGTGCGTACATACCAGTGGCGTACATTGCTCTACGATCAAAGGTAGTTTTTCAACTTTTGGTATGAATTGTGCATTAATATTTGAATAGCCATTTCATTATCATCTTCCGCTGATTGTTGTGGCCAACTGAATAAATGAGCTTACATGTTCCCTAGAAAATGTACAGAAAAAATACATTTTGATCCGAACTTTGTCGCATTTTTTTAATGGTTCGTTTTCTGATGGGAGGCCCAGTTTTTCAGCCTTTATGGAGTGCATGCCATTGATACATACACATTACTGACATCTATAAACGCACTACCCAACTTACTGTAGATTTTATAGTTTAAATAACTTTGGTGTTACGTTTTATTTTTATTTGTAAGTAGTTTCATTAAATTGTAAAGCCACTCATCTGAACACAGGACTGTCCTAGTGAGGAAGAGTGGTTAATGTTTTTGATTTTGGTTTTTAAATTTATGAAAACAAAATAAAATACAATTTTGATATTTATTTTTAATTTGTCAACTGCTTCACTACGACCTTAAAAGTACAAAGCAGAAACTCTGTTTGAACGATATATGAAACGGCAAAAACTCACGAACAGTGAGGCAATGAAATTTGCTCAACCTTTTTTGCCTGGAATTTCTAGGTTAATGCAACTATTTTCAATTGGCTACGTTATTCCCATTATGAGATGGTACTTCGAAATAATCAGACAATAAGAACCTAAATTAAATACCAGTATTTATTTATTTATTTTAAATGATGTTAGTTTTCATAGTTAAAATAATTTTTAATTTTTCAAAGCCCGTTAAAATGCACGAAATCTATGGCCGGTCAGTTTTGAGGTTAAAATGTCAAATGCCAAAACAAGGATGAGTTTTACCATTCATAAATATATATTGTATTCATAGTAAACTATAATTAAACACACGTAATAAAATGATATAGCTATTTAAAAACATTGACCCCAATAATAATAATAATATTGTCAATTGAATTGACCATGAATATACCTAATTTCTTTCAATAATGCTGTTTTTTTATCTTGTCAACAACAATTATGTCCAAATTAAGTTAAAATTTCACCAAAACTAAAAAAGATAGTATTTAAAATATAAAGCAAAATCGACATATAAAAATATCCAGCAATAATAGCAAAACCAGAATACGCGCGAACATAGTCCCGTGACGTCAGATGTCGAGAATGCAGTGTTACCAACAGGACAGGGTATTTTTATGAGATGGTGTTTTATTCACTTTTGAGGATTTGTAAATTCTACGCATAAAACACTCGTGACAATGTTTTCTTCTCGGTGAACTTAATTATAACCTCCATTCTTCATAAGCCAGATACGAGAACATAATGTGCTACGCCTCTCCTAGCTCATTTTACCTTGGTTCATAAATAAGTTAAGGTAAAAAACGATGATGACGTCATAAGTACACACACACAGTCGCTTGGTTATTATTGAACCCTTTCCTTAAGAAGGCGTTTTATGGTCCGGCTGCTGGGAGCCCCGCTGTAACCTCTCTTTCCATTACGTGCGTCGTTTATGAGAAAGAATGAGAAATTACAGTTGAGCTTTCAGCGGTATGTTTTATTACCTAGCAATATTATTCGACAAATTAAAAATACATGAAAATCCCTATAAACCAGAAACCGATTTGAGTGAAGTAGCAAAAACTTTCGAATTATTAGAGTTCTGGAGTCATGGAATTTGCACAGATTTTTCTGTTTTCAATTTCGAATTCATAGCAACTATTTTCAGCTCGCAAAGACATTTTCGTCATGAGGCTTGAAATATCCACAAAATACAGGTCGACCTGTTGATGTTCAATGTTATTTAATCCACTCCTGCAAAAGGGGGCAGTTAAGCTAGTGTTTTAATAAAAGTGACGCACCCGACGGTACAGTATTTTTTTCAGTATGGGGATATGAAATTCATATTGATTGTTAATAATTATTTTAAGTAGGTACTTAGTTAGGTAATACCTACCCATCTATGGGTTCAGAGTTCCAGAGGCGTGCGCCGCGTGGCCTAGACGATTGCGAACAAATATCACGCAATACTTGAACGAATATATTATCATAGTCACAAATTATTTCATACACTCTATTTTGCCCTTTTGATGGCTTAACCCTTTCGTACCGTACGTATATTTCCAAATAAATAGATTACAGATTTTTTTTCCTCCCTATCTAGAGCGAATGATAGTTGGCGGTTTTCGTTTTCCAATTGCTGACATTACTTGTTTTAAGCGTAATTTTATTCATTGGATTTATCGTTCAGGCGGTATACATTTCTATATTTTGAAAGGTAATTTTTGTTTAATGTCTACCAAATTTTTTCTCTCGACTTTTTAAATTGTAAGTTTTAAAGGTTTGTTTTTATTGCTTAAAATAATGTTAAAAAATATTAAATTTTTTGTGAAATACGCCCCTTATGACCTAACCCTTAAATGAAGATATTTTCCTTTTTGATTTGAAAAAAAAATCTGCATGGAATTCAAAAGTGACCGGAAGAGAAATTTTTTTATGAATTTAAAAAAGCAATGTTAGGGTGGTTCTGGGAGTGAACATAAAACGAACCTAGAGGCGGTTTTGTGCGTTGAGGATGTAAAAAAAACAATGCTGTAAATATGTTGGTTTAAAAAACCTCTCGCCTTTAGGATACCATATGCATTTAAGGGCGTTCAAATGAAAGTAGAAACATCTAAAATATTGAAAAACTAAAGAAAAAGTTTACCAAATAATTTCAAATAACTCTACCGATTATTGTTATCAAGCTTCAACTATGTTCTACCACTGCCAGTTTTATTTCAGGTCTGAAAGGGTTAATCATTTCGGGAACGTGCGCTGTGCGTAATGTGGACTGTCTGAACGAAGCTAATGATGTCAATTTAATTACCGAATACACTTACTACCAAAAAAATACTATTTCTTAATCAATTGCGAATTTTTTATATCCAAAAAGAGACACATTTTACCTAAACGTATTTAGAGTTCAGTCACTTTTATCGCAGGGTCCGAATCGCTATGATATTTTTTAATCGAACATTGGATCATGTTACCTACGAGCGGACGACTGGACTATGAGATTTTGAGCCCTACGAAAAACATAAAGAAGTCATGTTTCTCGGACGGTAAAGATCTCAACGCATGTCAATAAGTAAATAATATGTTTATGTAGGTACCTGTATATGTGAAATGGAAAATTTCAGTTGTTTTTGAGTTGGCACTCTATTATCGAAGATTTGTAGAACTGCGCTTTAATTTTATAGGGGCTACTTACAAGAAATTTAGAAATATAAATAATCTATTACAATATTGGCAATGCTCTAGAAATCAAAATAGTCGAACTGGCTGGTTGGTTGACTTTGAAAAAAAAAATAGATTTTCTTAAAATTTCCCATAAAACAGGTACGTTTACAGTACATACCTCAAATTGTAATATATGTATACCTATACCTACATGACATTCTATGCCATAATTTTGCTAAAAGAACTAGTTAAATCAGTCACATATAAAATGCAATTTTGTCTGTCCTTTGTGAAAAATGACGTCAAGGTTTATTTTATCGTAAAGTTAATATGAAATAAAAATTACTTTAATACCATCCGTTTTCTATGGGGTAAAAACAATCTGAGAATGTTAGAGAAATGTGTGAATTAATTTATTGTATTAATCTTAATGCCATTTTCGCTGAGTTTATAGAATTTAACAATCAACACAGCAACATCCAGATTTACATAGCACTACCCAAATATAATATGAAAAATCCACGATCTATTCTATCTCGATAAACATAAATACAAATTTAAACAAATCATAGGCGTGTACAGAGAACGAAGTATAAAGTTGGCATATAAAAATACAACCCTGCTTTCGATGACTCCCCCATACAATCAGCACTGCTTGTCAAATAACTTATAATTTTCAAACACGAAACAATTAGCTGGTGAATCGACATAATAATATACACAATACGGTGAATTATGTCTTCATTCTGACGGGTTGATGACCTCTTTTAATAGGTACTTTAATAGAGCCCAATCGCCTAAAGCAAACGCGACCAAAATTTATTTGAATGTGTCAACAATTTTTCTATTAGCTGAGCAGGACGCACTCGTGCAGTAAAATACCTGCTTTCGAAATTTGCTGTAAGTTGACTAAAAAACGGTATTCATATGAACAGTCGTTTAATTTTCCTTCATGTTAGCGACAAAAATCTTTACGATTTTTAAGATTTAAATCGCTACAAATTAACGCATTCGGTTATTCGAGACAGCCGGAAAATGATAACATGTTATTAAATTTATAACGTATTATAAATAAAAAATCAAATCGTGAAAACCGATAGAAAATTGTATTTATGTGAGAGTACCGGAGCTTTATTTTCAGAAATTATTTTTAAAAAGGTCTAAAGAGTAAGATGGTTTGAATTGAATTAGGTAACAGTCTAATGTATCCAATTGATTGGAAAACGTTTCTTCTGTTAGCAAATGACGTAAATCCATTAGAAGACTGATACGTCGTTATAGAATATAGAAGATAAGAATTCTGATAACAATGCTAAGAAAACAATGCGCATCGTTTCCGGGGGGACAACTCAAATTCTATACAAAATCGCCAAAAATGTAAACAGTTTGTGCTTATACACTTCAAGTCGTGATTTTGCTTTGCGTTGATAATATGACAGATTTCAGAAATACATCATAATATTGAAGTGTAAAATAAGATTTTTTTTAAATATCTAGAAGTTACTAGTTATTTATACACCCTAAAATATTTATCTAAAAAGCAATCAGAAATACGCTATGTTTCTTAAATGCCTCATCTGTTCTTATCCATAAAGCAGAAATCCGTTTGTTAATCCGAAATGGCAAAAACCCTAGAAAACATTGAGCTCTGGCATCATGAAAATTGTGCAGCTTTTACCGTCTGAATCATTTAGTTTAACGCAACCATCTTCAGCCCGCAATGTCAGTTACATCATGAGCTTGAAAAAATCAATTTAACTCTAAAAATCAGATTCCATGTTATTGATATTTTCAAACTATATTTCCTTAAAAAGCCAGGTAATAGAACTAGTTGTTTTTTGTTATCTTCTCTTTTTTACAACGAAATATGTAATCGTTCTGGCAATAACAGAATGAAATATAAAACACATACAATAATAATAATACAATATCAGAAAAATGTACAACTAGAATAAAAACCATAACCAAAGCTTAAATTACCTGAAAATAGATAATTTAAGTAAATCTTTAAGAAAATCGAAAATTTCGTAAGTAATTTTTTGACCGGGGAATACCGCCAACTGGCAGCAGTGACAATTTATGGAAGTTTGTAATAATATTGCTAAAGATGAAACTGTCAGTAGATGACATTAATAAACCCTTGAAAATACCAATGATGTGAGCACAAAGGGAACATCATCAAATGAATACATTATACTATCAGTTAATGACAAAAGTAACGCTTCTTGTTATCATCGATGGTTTAATAAGTGTCAATGACGAATTATTTATAATAATATAATATAACATATGACTAACTTCGTAAAATATTTTTGAATGCGCTCAATGAACTTTGTACTTGCAGCGAAATACTCGTAACAGAACAAAAGGGAAGTTTTGGCGCGTAATTGCGTAAGATCTAGGTAGGTACGAACCTACCTGCAAGATAGATATACAAAATATGGAAACAAAAACAGTCTGCCGTCGAAGATCAATCTGTTAATTGCTTAATTTGATATGAATATTGGGTTTATGGAGAATACTAACGTTTGAAACCATTACCTATCAGTAGTTTATAGGTGTTCACAATAACAAACAAAATAAAGTTAAATTATTTACAATATGTTTACAAGAAAATAATTAAGGCGTTGACAGCTCAACTTCTGTTTACAATATTCCTCAATGACGAAAAAATAATAATGTGCTTACCAGGGCAGCGATACTCGACTATTGCTCATTAGCAGGGAGCAGTGCAAAGCGATGCAGTGCTCCACCGTCTAGAGTCCAGCGTCCAGCAGGCAGCGAATGACGAGGATGCTGCAGCCAGCGAGCTATCACGGTCGCGTGTTATCTTGCCAAAAGAACTACGGCTGCCGCCCGACTCTCACATTGACACTCGTGTGCGTGAGTTGCGACTCCACATGTGATTTATTTTATACAGGCCCGAAAAAAGCGAGCAAGTAACGTTAAAAAGTTCAAAGTTTAATCTCCGAGTGAATTGCGATGGTTGGAGGATGGTGCGATTTTTCGACGTAGGGCCAAGCTTCCGCGGCGAACGCTCGGCGGGTTCTGGACGGGTTATCCGCCGAAGAGGGGCCTTCCTGCTGGGCGTCCCTGTCTGGCGCGCGCGCGGGGGCGTCGCTCCGTCCCTGTCTGCGCCTGCGCCCGCTGCACGGCGGCTGTAAACTGGCTGCGGGCCTTTTCATCCGGCACCGGCACCCGGCACTGTACAACCGTGGCGGTGTACCTTACCTACTGCTCGGTGTTCACGGCTAGCGGCTAGGGCCACGTCGCCAGCCGCGACCCTCCGCGCGGCCCCGACCCTCCCAGCCGGCAGTCGGCAGTCGACAGCCGGCAGCCCTCCCGAGGGAGATGGGGTCGGGTAAAAAATCGATCCCGGACACCGCCTGACATTTCTACCACGAGAGACAAGAGACGGCGGTCCTCAGCCGTAACAAGGCCCGCGCCCAATCGAGGAGGGTTATAGTAGATAATAAATATAGTTACAGGTTTCAACACGTACTCGTACATACACCATACCCCATACAGCACCATAGGCACAAAGGAATGGCACTACTGCACTACTGCGACGGCCTTTAGCGGACACTGATGAATAATGCAATTTATTTATTACAACTTACATTAGATAATAAATAGCAATATTATAATTACATGTCACGCTTATTACCGTAAGAATTATTTGTTACTATCGTGTATGTCTTATCACAGCTCGATGTTGAGAATGAAGGATGCATTTTACTAACATTTAACACAAAAAATGAATATTTTTTTCAGGAAAGTAGATTGAAACTGTTAGAAGGTTTTTTGGGCCTGTGGGAAATACAAAATAATAAGTTTCACTGATTGTTTTGTATAATTAACACGAGTTACCACAGTTATATCAAACGATGGATGACACAAAACATAACGATGTCCCAAACTGGTTATAAAATTAAAAAAATTGCACTTACACACGTGCATTGAACCAATGTCAAAGATATTATTTGCGATACGAGTATAACGATACAGATCTTCACTCGTGGCTCTGCAGTAAGGGCGAAGATGTTGTGAATACAAAGAAACATAATATGAATTCAAAATATCTTAATTTTGTTTTTTGTTTTTATACTTGCATAAAGTACAATTTCAGAACCCACCGAATAGAGTTACAATAATAAATTTAAAGAAATAATAATAAAACACCTAGGAGCTCAATATTTTGATACTCACCACATATTTAGACATCAGAACTCAGAACTAAACTTAAAACACATCTTTTCAGACAATCGTATCCATAAATTGAATAAATTTACCTGTAAATTGCTTAGCTAGGCTAGTCGGTTAGTACTTACCTAAAGTCATTAAATAAATAAAAAATCATCGGTGCGCAAATGCGTCCACAGCCCGCAACACTGTAAATAACCAAAGTGTAAAATAAATAAAAAAATGTTAATATTTATTAAAAGCTTCTTTTTTAAGGTAATTTTATAGATATTTTCGAGTCCTAAAATTCATTTTATGAATACTTTCCAGTCCTAAAAATTATAAGTATTTCAATAAATACCAACTCTTATTGTGCCACCAATCTTCTAATAAATGTAACATCAACAGAAAAGGAGCAACAAATAACCATGTAAAACTATCATCTCTATAAATAAATTTTCTAATAAAACTGTGTTCATCTGAAGCGACCTGCCAGCTGCAGGTAAGTATGTTTGTACATAATTAGTTGAGAAATATTTGTACAGTCCTTGAGGTGATTTTGCACAAAAAAACGGCGCTATACAAATCATCCAATTATTATTATTTTTTTTTTATATGAATACCTCACAAGAGTCCCAACTGCTCCCAACCGTCTGGAGCCAGTGAGACTATGGCATTCCCAATTGGGGAATGTTGTGAGGCTGAAGGTATTGGGGAGGGGAAGGAGAAGGGGAAGAGGAAGGTGGGGAATACCTGGCTATTCAGATCTGGTCACCAAACACGGCTAAAAGCCATTTCAAGCAACGTTTCAATTCTGAATGGTGGTCTTTCACCAGGGCGATACTGAGAGTATCTTCCACTTATTATTATTATTTAATTCCTTAGAACAGGCAATGTGTCTAGCTAGGAATAGAATCTACGAGGCAAACATAATGACAACGTCAACTTACTCGTACATGTACCTCAATTAACAATGAATTTATATGTTTTACAAATACAAAAGCACTTAATGTAAATAAATAAATAAAAATAAAATAGTTCGTCCATTCGACAGTTCCTGCAGTCTGCAAACTGCACATTGCATACTTACAGCCGAGTAGTAAATGATTCTGATAACAACGGATCTATCAGGGCTACGCCTATGCGCGCGGTTTCGTGTCCACGTTGACCGCGAAGGAAGAAATCTGACCTTTACCGTTGGCATTCTTATTTTCCTTATAAACTCATCCTACGTGTTATCGGGTTAGGTAAGGTTGGTTAGATGGTTAGGCTAGGGTTATCGCGGTTAGGCGAGCGGCCGGAGAAGCGGAGGAGCGGACATTCCGCCGGCCACCAACTTCACACTAACAAAAGCAAAAGAATATAAAAAGTGAAACAGGTATTTGGGCAAAAAAACGCCAAAACACGAAGGGACCTGCCAAGACCTCAAGACCTAATGACTGGAACCAAGGGAGGCCAGGGTCGTGCTAATATTAAGTATTGTGTTCTCCAACAGTAACACCTTGGCTGAAGAAGCTATTGAGAATGAAGAATAATAACATTGTAGTACCTAATAATAATAATAATAATAAATGGATTATTTCTATAACGCCGTTTTCGTGAGAAAATCACCTCAACGGCGCTTAATATAAGGCGCAAATACTAAGGATATTATGTGAAGTTTTCCATTCTGGAGATTATTAAACTAAATTTAAGATTTGGCGGAAAATTAGGGCGTTTATAACTAATGGGCTCATCCACTCATTTTGATAACACAAGTTATTACCTATGCAGTGTTTCCTTTAGTAAGGAGGAAAAAACAGAATATCTGTGAAATAACGGTGTTTAGTACCAAAACCATTGAACCTTTTTGAAACGATTCCGCATAATGCGTAAGAACCCATTAAACCTCTTGCACCGAATTTCAATACAAATACAAATCAATCTGCAATAAACAGGTTATTAATTCGATAAAACGTTTTGTTAAAAATTGCCCAATTTTTTGTACTGTTTTCACGCTCCCCTTTCTCTAGCTTTTCTTCCCTTGCATTTTATATGAAAACTAGAGTGTTTTGGTTATCGTTCATTTATATACAGCACTAGCTGATGTGTACCCGGCCTTGCTCGGGATTTTTCACTTGTCATTAGGGTGCCATAATTGATTTGACAGCGAATAAAGAAACGTTAATTTGAATATTTTATTTCATTCAAAACGTTTTTTTACAAAATATATCTAAATCATGAAGTTCTTAAAGTAAGTACCTACTGGTATTTTCCATTTTGGAGATATTCTACCCAAAAAAAACCTTTTTTTTTGAATATGCAATCTGTGGCTAACCAGAGTGTTATATCTATAGGCTAACCTAATTAAAACATGGCGGATTCAATGTTTTTCATACTAATTTTAAAACGTTATAGAAAAAGTTTTACATATTGGATTTCATTCAAACTTCTCTCTAAACCTTCCCGGCACTAATAAGAACAAAGTGTGCTATTTTTAGCGAAACGGGTCTAGTAATTTTCGGAAACATCGAGGACAAACAAACAAACTTACATTGATTATTAAATATATAGATTCAGCAATTGAAGCAGAAAACCCGATACCATATTGTTAATATCAAAGGCTTGAAATAATCTACTCGCTTGTGGGCAGGGAGAATGACTGTACTTGATGTACCGAAGTACATTGACAAACATTTGAAATCAGGGAAAAAACTGATTGTGATTGAACGTTTAAACAGCAGATTGCCCTTGACGTTACGCGTGAGCTTCTGTATATATCAATTTGCGACATTGTACCGACTCGATGAATCGAATATTATTAATCAATATTATTACAAGACATCCGACTTTGACAGAAGAAAACGTGTCACAGATGATCTTAAAGATGTCCGAGTTGTCAATCGTCAATTACTCGCGTGATAAATACCAACTTTTCTTGTGCCACCGATCATCTAATAAATGTAACATCAATAGAAAAGGAGAAACAAATAACCATGTAAAAATATCATCTCTATAATTAAATTAAATTTTTCTAAAACTGTGTTCATCTGAAGCGACCTGCCAGGTAAGTATGTTTTTCTGTATCTGTCTGTACATAATTAGTTAAGAAATATTTGTACAGCGCCCTTGAGGTGATTTTTCACAAAAACGGCGCTATACAAGTCATCCAACTATTATTATTATTATTATTACAAATAATGTATAGTGTACATTACCTCGGTAACCTACACGTGTGGTATGATATTGGAATCCACGACATCTGATTTCATAACCGTAAATTTTATTCGCCATTAAATAGGCACGTGGCATTTTGCAAGAATTTCAATAAGTAAAAACGTGATAAAATAATTTCAGTGTCAGTTTCTACCGCCGGTAAAACGTATTTAGTTCTTCGGTCTGGTTGTTTTATCCGTGATATAGATGAAGCGGTTGTAAAAATCTTTGGTAATTTGTCGAAAAAATCATATATTCGACTACGTTTGGATTGAATCTAGGTTCCCGATTCTGAGAGACGGTCGCAACTGGTTTAACAACCTAAAGTCCAGGCGTTTGAAATCTCGTCACATTTGATGTCACGTCATCACGATTTGGCATTCAGTGCCACTTTAATATTTTTTTTATATTTGAACGGTGCTCGTCCTGTCAACGATTATCAAAGTCAGGTTGATCAGCCGTTGATTAACCGTCAAGCATTTAACTAAAAGCTGACGGATCGAGAATCGGTGATTAACAAGACCGATCAAAATGTCAAAAAACTAGTTTGGCCTTATGTCGTCTGATTTGACAATAAAATAAACTTTGCACGAACTAGATTCTTTATCGCAAAGAAAAAGACGTAAACCACGTAAAACTCGGTCTGAGAAAAACAATCTCGAAAGCCGTTGGACGATAATACTGTTATGACAAATTTGTACCCAGTTACTCGTGCCCCATGAAACATTTGCATCTTTAGCGAGTTGAATGATAGTGAATTTGACATTGGAGCTAAACATTAGACCTAGCCATGTCCTCTCGTAACTCCAACTCCGTAGATGTCTGCCAACCGGGGAATTATAACCTCATCAAGTTGGAACATTATGTGACGTCTTGCCTCGTTCAAATCATTCAACGAGAGCGGTAAACACAATGGGTTTTTAACTAACTGCCTGCATATATTATTTACCTACAGTTTAGACTTTTATCGAGTTTTGCTAGAAATAGATGCGAGATGAATCACTTGCTAATGCTGAGGTTGAGCCGCATTTAATGCGACAATTACGTCATTGCACTGCAGCGTCTGGTTATTATTGAATACGCAGAGGACATGTGCCAGTTAGCAGTGATCTCCTTGGTTCCGTGCTCAGATGTTCATATCTCACATAATCTCAAAACAGTATTAAAGAATTTGTTTTTTTTATTTATTTTTTACATCGTTCAGAGCGGTAGATAGTTTCAGAATCGCCACGGCGCGGCGGGAGAACACCGTTTTGAAACGGAAAATCTCTTGAAATACCTTTAATTTTGTTTAGTGACCAGATTTGAATAGCAACTATACCGGGTAGGTGATTCCTAACCCCACTTTTAATCCCATTTTCCCACTTCCTTCCCCACCCTGTTTCCTTCTGCCCCACAACATTCCACATAATGGGGATGTCATAGTCCATTGTGTCCGGCAAATTGGAGCTCATGAGAATTACATAACCCATTAAAAATAGAAATTAAATAAAGTGGAACTATTTTTTCATTACTATGGCAACACTAAGCTACTCACTTAGTCTTTGAAATTTGTTCTTTACACAATTTTTTTTTTCATATTCGAGTAAGACTGTTCGTTTTAAAAAACACAAGGCAAAACAACACAACTCGATTATATTTACGTTTTTTTTAATAATTTTGATTTGTGAATTAGATTTTGTTTTATTTTTATTTAACATTTAATAAATGGCTATTTAGTAGTGGCGTACATTGCTCCATGACCAAAGGTAGGCTGTGTGTAGTTTTTCAAAATTTGAGTATGAATTGTAAATACATTTAATATTTGAAAACGGCCATTTTATTATGATCTTCCGCTGATTGTTGTGTCCAACTGAATTAAAGAACGTACAACTTCCTTACAAAATTTAATTTTAAGTTATCATTGGTTATATATAAAGTACCTAATAGTATAAAAGTTATAATAATTAGTTACATGTAATAGCATATAAATTATTTTGTAAACTTAAATGCACGAAAAACTGAAATAAAACAAAAACAACTTTTTATACTTACTGTCATTTTCTTATGAGCCACTTGTCATTTAAAACCTTTTTAACGATAGCAGCGCCCTTAATTTTTGTCTACTATTAACTGTCAGACTGTACATCCTTTTACAAAATTAAATACAACAGGGTATTATTGCAATATAAGTCATAATATTATTTCACATGAGCTGTGTCCCATACTTATGCGCATAATAATATTGTATCGAGTACCTAATGTCAGGGCTTTTAAAACTAGGAGCTGAGGTCCCCTAGAGAACCTGACTCCTGCTAGGGAACCAATAAATATTTGAATTAAAATAATGATGAAAGCGAGGAGAGGAAAATGACGTTTGGGAGTATCCTACTCTTCAGATCCAAATAGATAGTTAAAAGGATTTTGCATATCGTTTCAATCCTGAATGCTAGCCTCTCAACAGGGGAGTATTTTTCACCATTGAACCCAACAAAAAATGTTACTGTCAGCGTTATAATTAGTTATTGCATATAAATGGACTATAAAATGGCGAAATAGGGACTAACAATGCCAACAAATATGCTTTAGTAAACGTTAAAGAGGAATATGTGTTTTAGAACTCAGTTTTTTGAGATTTTTTTTTAATTTCTTTTCAAAATTTTGAAATGAAATGATTCCGAAAACAACCCTCTGTTTTATCAGAAGACAAAAGTATCTAGCATTTCTAATGTGAACAGGTCAAATTTTAAAGAATAAAATGACAAATATATTCATTCTTGACGGAAAATGGTTCAAATGTGTACTAACGACGAAAAAAGCTCAAATATATACTAAACTCCAAAAAGGCTCAAATATATACTAACCTCCAAAAAGACTCAAATATGCATTAACGTCCAAAAAGGCTCAAATATGTACTAACCTCAAAAAAGGCTCAAATATGCATTAACGTCAAAAAAGGCTCAAATATGTACCAACCTTCAAAAAGGCTCAAATATGCACTGACAACCAAAAGAGGCACAAAAGTTCAAATATGCATTATTATGCAAATATTCAAATGAATATAACCGATGCCTACTTAAAAATCATATAATAAAGAAGTACTTTTCACATTAAAAACATTTCGATAAAAAATAAATACTATACGGAAAAATGAAAAAAAATTTAAATCACAAAGTACAATTATTTTTGCATAATTTCGGTGGTCGGTAACTACCTATGTTTTAACGGAGAGATCAATTTTTTAAAGATTTCCCGGGACCGTAGCAAGAAAATGTTTGAGAAGCACTGCCTTATGTCACCAACGTGTCTAAATAACAAACTCATTAGCAATAGCGTTAGTTTTTATATAATACCTACCCATAGTGCCATGTGCATTGATATGCAATACTGTGCTAAAAGGTAAAAAAATATTTCTAGGTAGGTACTATAAAAAAAAATAGATCTAAGTACGTTTATTATTTTTTGCTGCTCCAGACTGTCCGGAGCCAGTGATACTATGGCATCCCCAACTTATGTGAGACTGAAGGGAGTGGGGAAGGGAAGGAGATGATGGTGGGAAAGGCTTGGAAGTACCTGGCTCCTCAGATCTGGTTCACCAAACACGGTTAGAGCCATTTCAAGGAACGTTTCGTGCTGAATGGTGGTATTTCACCAGGGTGATACTGAGAGTATCTACTACTGTGGAACGTGCCGCAAACATACTATATATTATTAGATAAGAAATATATTAATTAAATGTGAAATAACACATTTGAAAATTAAATTCAATTTATTAGAAGTACCTGGCTCCTCAGATCTGGTTCACCAAACACGGTTAGAGCCATTTCAAGGAACGTTTCGTGCTGAATGGTGGTATTTCACCAGGGTGATACTGAGAGTATCTACTACTGTGGAACGTGCCGCAAACATACTATATATTATTAGATAAGAAATATATTAATTAAATGTGAAATAACACATTAAAATGAAAATTAAATTCAATTTATTAGCGCTTGTCCAGATTTGAACCGGTGACCTCTGGATTCGTAGTCAAGGTTACTAATCGCTCGACCAGGGAGGTCGTCAGAATGTTCTCAATATAACTGCTACCTACAATCATATTGATGACAAAATGTAAACTGTCGTCGACGCTGATATGGCTTTTGGTGGAATAAAAATTCCTGGAAAATATATCCTACACATATCAAAAAAGGTTTCCCCGAGGAAAACAATTTCCCTCAAGAGTTATGTTATTTGGGGATGCTGTGTGGAGGATCTTTTTAAGGAAAGGAAGGAGAGGAAGTTCTGGAAAGGAAAATATATGAGGGGCGGATAGGAATCTGGGGGTCAGTGTGTCCAGGAGTGACGGACGTATTAATCCATCGCTGCCATTGCGGTGCAAGGAAATCGCGATCGTCTCCCTCAACCGGCCTCTTCCTATCTGGCCTACCACGCATCTGGTGGGTAGACGCATCCGCCGCCAAGACCTGGACAGACTTCACCACATGAACCCGGGCACCCCTGCCGAGTCACCAGACGTAGTGAACCACCTGAGGTGGCCTATGGCAGAGCTGTTGGATATCCAATGAATGGGCATCCCTATTGATTCTATCTTCCCAATGAATGCGGGCTGCGTATGGGTACTGCTCTGAATCGCTATGCAATCTGACATGTATAAGAAATTAGCCCTATGTTAACCCTTACCTTATCAAATCAGTCCACTTATTTTATTCTAGATGTTGTCAAAGAAACATTTAATTTTTATTTTTTTATTAAACAAGATATGGTAAAATAGTATCACAAGTTTATTTTTGTATAATTGTTTTTTGTGTAATTCGTAAAACACCATTGAATTAAAGTTTTGGTTTTTATTATTTTGACAGCTGTTTCGGCGTTCAATACCATTTTTAAACTGTGGTTAGGTCACGTTGAGACGACTTATTTATATAATTCTATTTACACCTACCCAATTTCAATTTGTATTGCGCCTAAAATGATTTATTACCGGTGAAACTAATTTACAACATTCTCAATAAACGAAAGAGGCCAACCAATGCATGAGCACACAGTCAAATTACACGAATGTTAAAACAATTTACTTCATTGGACTTGCCCGCTTATAACCAACACTAAATATCTTGGAATCTTAATTGACGATAAAGTCCGCTGGGATTTACACATTAATGGAACCTCAAAATGGTAATAAAACTTATCTAGTTCTTCAAAAAAATACGTAATATCTTGTCAACCAGAGCATATTATGCTTTATGTGGCTCTCATTTGGAATATGGAATATTAGGATCGGGCTCAGCTGCATCGAATAACATGAAAAAACTAAATATCACTCAGAAATGCATCATAAAGACCGCTTTAAGGTCCCCTAAGGACACCAACAAAGGAAATCTTCAAAGATTTCGACGTTCCAAGTGTATAAAAAATCATAGCAAAAATATTCTGGTTCATCATCTTAAAAAAGACGAAATGGTAAACACTCCTCATAATCCTAATACCAGAGCAAAGGAAATAGACAAGCTTTACCTAAGTGTAACACTGCTTTTGGACAAAGAAGCTCTGAAGTTTTAGCTGTAAAGTTATACAACAAACTCTAGTATCAAACAAATTAATTCAATCAATAATTGCATTAATTACAGAAAATTAACAGAAGAAGAACTGACTAATATTCTTCAAACAACGTCATAGAAATGACTGAAAAAGACTATGAAGATCAAATACAGAAGTCGCTGAAAATCCCTTTATTCAAAATCTAGTTCGCCTCAGCCCTCTGCTGAGGCTAACTAGATTCCTGGATCTCCCAGTGAGGAGGATTATGAAAAAAATTCTATAATATGTATTTATTTTTTATATTTATACCTTACCTTACTTCTGAAAATGTCAAAATTATATAGAAATTAATAAAAATAAAATAATAATAAAAAATATAAGTTTGTTTGAACTTAGCGTTCTTACTGAAAAGGTGCGAAACAGTAATCAAACGCAAAAGTAATGTAATTTAAAGAGAACTATTATTACTATAGACCTGAATGTTTCGCGGTTGCGATAAAACGAATTTTTACGCGAATTTCGTCATTTTTACGCGTAAAACGCGATATTCTGGTATTTTAAAATGAGAAAATAATATTACGAGTATACCGATTATACGTTCTAAATATTTCTTTATCTATGGATATGAAAGGTTGAACAGCCATAAAATGGAAAGTAGCTACAGTCTGACATTTAAAAGTACACACAAATTGAGGGCGCTGCGATCGTTTAAAATTACAATATAAAGATGGCTCATAGGAAAACCAATTTGAATTTAAAAAAATACCTGGAAGTGCATATGTTTTCCTTTAACTAGAAGTTTTTTGCAACTCTTAAATTTTACGCAGGTATCGACATGGCAGGTACCATGTATTAGAAGTTGGATAAATTAAAAAAAAAAAACAAAATCAAATTTACAGGTCATAAAAAACGTTAAAAAAATTATTATGTTTTGAGTTGTTTCTTTAAAACAAACTGTCAAAAGCGAATATGTGAATACATTTGAATATGTGGAACACATTTCAAAGACGAAGTGAGCAGCTTCGTATTCCCATAGTAATGACATTTTGTAGTTCCAAAATAATAAATATCTACAAGTAAATGCCAAGCTATACTTTCATGCCGAAAACGTTGCTTACTGTACACTTATTTGCTGCAGAATATCAAAATCGGACATAACATCACATATGCTGCAAAATATCATGACTTTCGTTGATAAATAACATTGCTTTTCCCAATAAATAAAGTTGATTACACCGGAAAATAACGCCGCTTTTGCCAAAAATAAAGTTGATTTCACCGAAAAATAACACCGCTTTTACCAAAAATAAAGCCGATTTCACCGAAAAATAACACCGCTTTCCCAAAAAATAATCGCGAAATTTTCAGGTCTCAACTATTACCAATCAGTCAATTAGTAGACACCGGTAGGTACTAATGATATCATATAAGAAAAAAAAATGGATATATAATCAAAAACACGGTACAGAAGTACAAACATATCTGTGAAGTAGAATATTCTGGAGGCACTGTAGATACTCGTATATTTTGGGATGTAAAAAACAGTTCTGTTCTTTCGTTAGTAACTTTTTTGGACTCCTGCTTAGATTTTATTTTGTTCTTGTTTTTTTCCATATAAGATTTTAGCTCATTTAAATTGGGCAGAGTATGGAAAACCTTAGAACATATGATAATAATATGAAAATCGATAAGCAAAATAACTGGTGAGAATAAAGAGGCTTACAATTTCTCCTTGATGATAACGCGAATAACTAAGATAATACAATATATATGGCCCACTTACAATTCAGACATTTTATTCAGCAAACATAGAATCATTAACCACCTAATTGACAGCCCTGTCATCGTCGCCACTATTAAATTATATGTATCGACGAGGAACAAATTGTAACATTTTTCTACAATACGTCCACAACCAACTATCAGTCACAATCACTAACCAATAGAATGCATGATCTGGGCAACAAGTTTGGAGGTATTTTTGATAA
Source organism: Halesus radiatus (assembly GCA_022606495.2). Lineage (NCBI taxonomy): Eukaryota > Metazoa > Arthropoda > Insecta > Trichoptera > Limnephilidae > Halesus > Halesus radiatus. Next base: position 364,807 of record JAHDVE020010186.1, read on the forward strand.
ATTTGCTGACTCCATTTATGAAGTAAAACGTCATCTATACCAGCACTTTGATGAATCCAACAATTAATTGTTGTAGCTTGGATAATGTAGCATTAAGAGGAACGGCTGCCCAATTGTTTCATACATAACTTAATTTTGGATTTGAGGCCAAAATACCCATACAAACTGAATGATATATTTTTTTATTTAAAGGTTTAGTAAATATCTAGTACGGATGAGAAGTTTTTTATTTTATTTTTATTTTTATTTAATTATGAAGGATACATATACTCGTATATAAATTATGGCCATGAACAAAAATCATTATTTTATTTGCAGATTTATTATATATTTTTTAAAATTATCATATTGCTATGTAAATATGATTACGTAAAATCTCTAAAATCGCAAAAAATCAATTCCTGTAATGGCTTATATTTCATAATGTAAAATAAAAATAAATAAATTACTTCAAATCCATACTAGATATTTACAGTACTTTTTGATGAAAATAAGATCATTAGCTTTAGGTGAGTATTTTGGCCTCAAGTCTAAACATAAGTTATGTATGAAACAGGCAGCGCAGCCGTTCCTCTTAAGGGCAACGGCTGCGGTGCCTGTTTCATACAAAACTGAATTTTGGATTGGAGGCCAAAATATTCATCCAAACTGAATGATCTATTTTTTTCTAATTAAAGGTTTAGTAAATATCTAGTACGGATGAGAAGTATTTTATTTATTTTTGTTTTACCTTATGAAATATCGGCCATTAAAGGAATTCATTTTTCGCGATTTTAGAGGAATGTTTAATGTTTTATCTTAATCATACTTACATAGCAAATGGGATATATATTTTTTAAAAAGTACGATAAACCCGCAAATAATTTTCTAAGCTGCCTCTAAAATTATAAATTTTTTTTTTTTTCATGGCACATACTTAAAAAATTAAAACAAAAATAAATAAAATACTTCTCATCCGTACTAGATATTTACTACACCTTTAATTTAAAAAAAAAAACATATCATTCCGTTTGGATGGGTACTTTGGCCTCCAATCCAAAATTCAGTTTTGTATGAAACAGACACCGCAGCCGTTCCCCTTAAGGCTCACCAAATGCGTCTCTTTCCTAATCTCGTTAATCTATGTTTCGGCGTGGGGCGGAAGGCAGAAGGGTGGGGGAACATCTGAAATCTATCTAGCAGCGAATATTTCAGTTTTGACTAAGGCCATGACAAGATGTTCCGGCAGTATGGTGACAATGTAATCAATATTTGGATACTTTGTTCAGATATCTGTTTCAGCCATTATGCTAATGTTGATCAACTGTAGCGGGCCGCAACTCGTTACTGGCTCTACTCGGCACAACAAGAGAGAACGTACATCGTACATTGGCATAATGCGCAGCTTAGTTTACCATTTTTCTTTACATCAGGCGTGTCAAACTCGGTTCTGCAAAGTATATCAGCGTGCTGTGAATCTATTATATATTATACAAACTGACATAAAAAAATCTTTCAATATACATCCAAATTCAAATGGTATTAAGGACGAGCACACAAATTAGGCGCAAAGCGTCATATTGCAGGTTGCTAACGCAAGCAATAAAACCAATAATTAATCTGCAAATTCTATACGGGTACTTAGAAAATTGTTTAAGTTTCCAATTACGAAAATCCTCAAACTGTAATATTTTAATTTCTATGAAATACTTATCAAAATGTCTGTAAATATGCGTTTTATCTTAAATTTCAGTACGTACTTCATAAAGAACCTAAAAGCTGAATTTTGGTCATTGGAAACCTTACAAATTTTCCTAACTACCCGTGAAGAAACTATAGATAAATCATTCGAAGTGTTTTTAGCGTTAACAAAATAGTAAATTGTGTATTTTTGAATGCATATTATTTCAAAGATACAAATATCAACTTTCATCTTTTCAGCATCATTCATTGTTGTAAACAGCTGTTTAAACTGATATGAACTTCCAAAATAATAAAAAAAATTGCAGCATGGTTTTGTGTGTTTTTAAACAGTACATACAGTGGGTGGCCCCAGTGGAAGCGAGCAGTGCCTAGAGACTGGGGAAGAGGTGGACACTGTGGACAGGCCTGGAAGAGGATTGAAGCAGGACGGGAAGCACCGAGCACTGGACGCGAAGGAGCATTTGTGAAGGAGGCCAAATCCCACACCGTTTGATTAGCACCGCGATGATGACCTAAATTGGGAAATTGGTCATGTTTTTGTTCTCCCAGCTGGGACTTCCATAACTTATTCGTTATGAAATCTAGTAAATGTGAGTATATGTGCTGGAGATTCAGTTTTTCAATACTGCAATTTATGTTTAAATTCTACACGGGTAGTTAGGAAGATGCACAAGGTTTCAAACCACAAAAAGCCTCAAACTGTAATCTTTTAAAGTCTATGAAATACATATAAAAATGTTTGAAAACAGGTACAGTTTGAAAAACCGTGGAAGCAATTTTGAACCTTTTTCGTAAAGTTTCAGTACATATTTCATATATACTTTAAAAGATTACAGTTAGAGGATTTTTGTTTTCTTTTAGACCATATACATTTTCCTACAACAACACAACTACTTACAAGTATACAAAGTGTGTATTTTTGGGTGCTGACCGTTAAATAAAGTGACAATATGTTCACATATTTAAATATATGGTTCAACATTACACCGCCACAAAGGCAACGAAATCTGTAAAATATGGAATATCCGCTCCTTTAAATCAAGATATTTTAAAAATTGTGTGAATTGGCGGTGGTCTAGCCCCCAGCTCCCTTCGTCAGCTCTTATCGGCTTCGTCTCATGATCTATTTTAAGTGTTTTAGATGCAAAGGAATTGAGATGGAGAGTAAAATGATTTCCATCAATTTTGTGATGAATTCTATGAAATAAAACAAATTTGACTTGTTTTATAAATCGAAAATTAAAATTAAACGTATTATTTAATTGAGGTCGCGTGCTGCATCTAGTTGCCTCACGGACCGCACATGATCAGCGGGCCATATCTTTGACATGTCTGCTTTACATCTTTGTCCCGACCTATTTTCTGGAAAGAACCATTCGAACGTCTAAAAACCGGCGCTAAAAGCATCGTCAATAAGAACTTCTTTAAGATCGATGGCCTTTTTGCTTCTAATACAGTAACAATTTATTAATTTCTTGTATTATTTTATAATGAAGATATGGGTTGAATTCCGGTGTAATTTTCAAAGTGTATGCACAAATGCTTCTTGTGATTTTGATTTGTAAAATAATATGTAATACTTACTACGGCATACCTTATAGCTCCGTTGCAACATATTTCTCTTTCGACGTTTATATCGGAAAGAGAGGGTAGATCGTAGTTTTCAGCAATAGGACCATACTGACTGTCTGACCTTTACCACGAAGTTCAAAAATCAATCTATTTTTGTTCGTCCAACGAATAAACGTTAGACTTTCCGAATAACCAATATGCTATAGGAATTGTTTTTCATTTATTTTTTTTAAATTTGCTGGTCAAGTTGTATTTGCGGCGTAAAAGATCCCGTTGACCTTACAATAAAGAATGCACCTGGCTATTCCATACGGGGACAATGGCCACCCATGTCCGTCTATGAGACACGCCATTAGAGGTGAATAAAGATATGCAGTGAATGATATTAATAAAGTCATTAGTTTCATTCTTTATCTGTACGTGTAACAAGACAACCGTTGGTAGCGAAGCGCAGGGCAGAGGTATAAATGTCAACAGCGAGGTGGACTCGCTAACTTGGAATGGTTTTTAATGAAGATTAAATGAGACGTCCATAAAAACTGGTGCGAAGTTGCGGCGGCAGAAGATGCAATCCCGTGGGAGTGTTTTTATTAAATGACCCGACCAAGCGGTAGGTGGAGGAACGATTTGCAGGTATTGCGTCAGCGTTTATTGCGCTTTCGAGAAATGCGAACGAGTCTGCGGCGGACGCGAGGGACGCGAACGGGTCGGACATCGGACGGACAGTCCACTGTTCATGTTACGAGACATGTGAGAAGCATTCTTGGATGTTACTCTACTGTTGTCACTGTAGCTGTAGGTGTAGAGATGTAGATGACGCCTGCCGACTGCCGCTTCTAGAGACGAGTCCCTGCGTCCCTCACATAGTTCATTACTTAACGGATGAGATAACGCCGCACTATCAATGGAATTAGGTAAACACGATGGCCGCCACACTCCACGCAGCCAGGCCGCCACGTCGCCGAGCGCTCTCTGAAATAATCATCTGAAAGCGACGTTGTGTAATGTGTAATGTCCGCTGTCTGCGCGCAGGGAGCACGAAGCAGAGCTGGGACACCTTGAACATGAGACTTTACTCTCGACTTATCTGCCAGCCGCGGCCATCGCGCCATCGCCCATCGCCGCCCGCCATGTGTGCTACATCGCTACATGACTACACACTGATCTACCTATACTGCATAATACTAGGTGCTGTTGCTATTATACCGTGCTATGCTAGTATTGCCAGTGTACGCAGCAGTACCACACGCCACACACAGTGACACTTCCTCAATGTCGGACAAGCAAGGAGCGGAGACCGGAGACATCCAATATCAGCACACATTGTGTTATTCGGTAATATAATGCCAAACACTTATCATGGATTAGGTAGGATCGAATTAAAGAATACGGGATTCAAATATATAAATAAATGCATAGTAAATCCCAATAATATTAGATACGTCTGTAATATTATGGGTGGGCAGTTTCTATAGCGTGCATGTACAAGCGATGGATACATAATTTGATTTCAATATATTTTTATTTCCTGTTTACAGACAAGCCAAATTGAGGCGGATAAGCAGTACCTATTATCTATCTCTGTCAGTGAAGACCGCTGTTGATGTCGGTGATACCACTCTCACAATCACACAAACTTGGTACTATTTACACAGTGCGATACTCGGTGACGACGGAAAGATAACGAACGCGAAGAAATAACAAATCGTGGTTTCTGATAAACCGAAGAACCGAACATCATATTATAATATGGCCCATTAGCCTTTAGCTATTAGGTGTTCTTTCTCTATGACCGTGCAGGCACAGCGTAGCATGTCCAATGTTCATTGTCCAAGTCCACTTTGGTTCTACGGATCCGAAGGCCTTCCCTGCTACATGGAAAGGAAGTTTCGTGTTACGAACTTTACACGAGTAGCAGAGGAGGCGTACTGCGTCACCACTTTCCATATATATACACCTCCACGGGGAAATAATATGAAGTTTCCAAGTTTCACGGAACTTTATCTAAAGATAAAGATTTCTTCAGCAGGTGATATAAACAGATAAAAGAGGTGAATTGTCTTCATTCCACGTTGCACAATGAAAAGAAAATCAAACTGAAGGTGCCTACCTAGTTACCCACTACCTATAATCAATAACATGGAATCTCACGGACATTAAATATTACAGTTTGACAACGATATCTTTGCATGCGACCAGTAGAGGATCTAATGACGGCATGTTTTTGTTGTTCTTCTGTCAAAATATCATGATATAAACCGATATAAATTGGAAAACCAATGAAAAGTGATGCACGAAACTTTATTTTCAAGGTTTTGACATTCACAGACATTGAACACATATAAAAGTCCCGATAATTTCATTGTAAGATGTGTTCTCAGCTTTGAGGGGAATAATTACCCATGAAAGAGTTTAAAATTTCGTCTGGTTACTGTAATGTAAATAACCTTGATTGTTATACTGATGGTGCGCAATTCATAAAATGATGTATTTTAAAAACAATTTTTGAAAGTCTTGCACCAATACCCCCAATATCTATTGTTGCGTCGACAACGACTGCAAATTTATCCGTATCAAACTGTAGTGTAGTGTAGGTACTGGTACTATTTGTACGTGTAGGTAGCCTCGTAGAAGTGCTTGGATGTCACGCGAAGGTCAAGACATGTGTACTGTGTACTGTGGACTGATGCGAAGCCCAACTCAACGGGGTAAATCAGTTCTCAAGCTACGCTGATTTCCTGTTGTGCGAATGCACTATCGTAGGTATTGCACCGTATGCTAATGCCAATTTCCGCCAATCTACCCAATATTCCCGCCGTACGTACTTCCTTTGATGCTATTTGCTCTTCGAGAGTTCCTGCTTTGACTTCTCGATCCTTCTTGCAAATGGCCATATACTTGTGACCTAGGAAATAACACTTATTTGTACCTACCACATACCCGCCTGTATTTGCATAAGTGGAAGGAGTTCCCTAAAATGCAGTTCTTGCATTTCTTTCTTCCAAGTCTAAATACCAGTGGCACGCATTGCTCTATTACCAAAGGTAGGCTGTGTGTGGTTTTTTGACGGATCTTTTCTATTCGAACTTTCAACAATGTTTCAAAACTTACGAAAATATTACGAAAATATTAAATATAGAAAATTATTTTATTACGATATTACTCCATACGTAATTGAAACCCTCTAGCGTATTAGGTAGTAGTGGGGAATACTCAGAAAACATCATTAATTGATAAGACGATAAAAAGGGAATAATAAAAAACACATAAATTTGTTGTAGACCACTTTTATATTATTAAAACTCTACCGGTTTCGGAAGCACCCTTCCTTCATCAGGAGAATATTAAAACTAACTTATGATATAGAATATTGACAAGACATATAAATTTTAGGTGTTGGAGTGGGGGGTAAGCAAATGGGTAGGGGTAATTGTAACCGGTAGAGTTTTAATAATATAAAAGTGGTCTACAACAAATTTATGTGTTTTTTATTGTAAATTATGGCGAGCCACTAAGTTAATGCTTTTTACAAATATGAAAAGGGAATAGCTTAAGAGGAACGGCTGCGCGGTCTGTTTCATACAAAGCTTAATTTTGGAATTGAGGCCAAAATACTCAACTAAACCTAAACTTTTTTCATCAATAAGTAAAGTAAATATCTAGTACGGATTAGAAGTAATTTATTTATTTTTGTTTTACATTATGAAATATAGGCCATTAAAGGAGTTGATTTATCACGATTTTAGAAACGCCTTTAACAATTATTTGTGGGCTGACCGTTATCTAAAAAAAAATTTTTACCCCGTCTACTTTAAAAATATAATGTAATATATAAAAAAATATTAAAATAATCATTATGGTGGACTTTAAAATAAATTTAAGACGAATTTACGTTGGAACACAAATTTGCCGTATGTAATTTAAAATAATGATCCAAAAAAAAAAGTTTTTTCAAATGTTTTGTTTTTATATTTTTATTTGCATAGCTAATACGACAATTTAAAAAAAAATACGAGAAACCCGCAAATAATTTTCTGAGTTGCCTCTAAGATTATGAAAATCTTTTTTTTTCATAGCATATACTTCATATTTTAAAACAAAAATAAATAAATTACTTCTCATACGTATTAGATATTTACTAAACCTTTAATTAAAAAAAAAAAAAAAATTTTAAAATATATATATATATATGTATATATCATTCATTTTTTCCTCCACAGAAGGTTGCTTCGCAAATAAAACGTTTTTCATATTAGTTTTTAACTTTTAAAAATTATCACTTTATTGGAGGAACAACATTATGTCCCTAATGTAAAAACGAACGTTTCATAATTCTGCAAAAAATATCTACAGTGCAGTTGTAACGTAAATACTGACCCCGCGTCTATTATTATTATTATTGTCTACGGAAGAGATTTGTGAGAAAATGTCTATGGGAGACATCCGACGGAACAGAGCCAAGACAAGATGGCGCCGGACATAACCTGACACGGGCGGTGGAGCTCGACGTGATTGAAGTGGAGTTTTTTTATGTATTAGTTTTCCTGTTTTGTTTGATGCCAGGGAGCGTCTACCCTATTTACCCGAAGTGGGTATGTTTTTTAATTACGGATGGCCAATTCCGTAAAGTGATCAAATCCAATCGCGCGTGCCAGGTGCGTTAGAAAAAGAATCCGTGCTGAGGATTAACGGGCTATATCGACGACCATACAGGACAAAAAGGTAGCATCCTCCCCTATTATTGTCTGGACCGCACGGAAGATGCTGTGGCGGATGGCGCTGCCGAGAGTCGTCATAGACCTCGCGGATGGTGATCGTGAGAATCGGTGAACATCAGGACTGTAGAGGCCTTACCTGATGCTGAGAATAAGAATCCGTCCACAAGAGCCATCCCTTTATTCTGGAAATGGTTTCGTTTTAAAATTAATCCTCCTCTCTACTCTTTTTTCCTCTAACATTACAATCTGGTTATGGAGCCAATAAACATTATGTTTTTCCTTTAAATAGGGTTTTATTTATAGTATCATGATATACATCCCACTTCCCCGTGCTTCATACATCAGATTCATCCACGAATACTGAGAGATAAGTCGAACAATAGCCGGAGGAGAGGTTACACAGTCTTGCTATTTCACAGCTTTTAGTGCAAGCAGTATGGGGATGCCTGGCTTTACGTTATGTATCCCGCAAAAAACTAGATTGAGTAAGTCAAACGTATTGCTGCAAATCGGGTTGCAACTAAAAGTGTAACTTTATCGAAGGAAGCAATCACTTTGTGGCTTGAAATTAAAATTTAAATAAAAAATGTTTTTGTTTTAAGCCACTTTATTTTTATACATATTTATGCATTCGACCGGTTTCGGTTGGACTCAACATTCTTCAGGAATGTACAGTTTATATGTGTAAATGCATAAATATGTATAAAAATAAAGTGGCTTAAAACAAAAACATTTTTTATTTAAATTAAAAGTGTAACGTTTTCTAATATAAACAATTTATCAAAGTAGAACGATCGTGACATAAAAAAATATATTCACGAATTTATAGAAAAAATTCATTTTGATCAGAGATTTGTCACAGTTTTAAATTTAAAAATAATATTTTTATGGTTCATTTTTCTTAGGGTAGGCACATTTTTTCGGTATTTATGTACTGTACATCACTGATAAATACATATATATATATATAACCTTATAACAGAGGTAAGAGCGGTATCCGCCACTATTTCCTACATAGAATTGCATAAAATGAATGAATATAAGTACTATAAGTAATATAAATATATAGTAAATAATATATAAATATATATCTAAATCTTCAAACAAAAAAATTGAAATTTGAAAAAAAAAAAAAATCATTTTCGTCTTCAACAATATCAATAACGACGTAATTTTTAATCTTAGCACTCTAGCTCACTTAATAGGCACGAACCGCCACTACTCGTATGTATTTGGACGTAAGCACTTACTAAAGAAAATCATAATGTATGTAGGTAGATATTTAAGTTCGTCAAGTTGCTAAGGAGCAGGTTTCCTGACAGCCCAAACCGACTTGTAACATTCCGAGTATACTAAAACACCAGCCCCTAGATATTCCATATTTTAACATATTCATCTCTTTAGTAGACTCTACTACGAGATGCAAATTCATAATTAACTTTCCTCAAAAAGTGAAGACACTATATCTGCGATCTAGTATTCTAAGGCATAAGCCATCGACTTGCAAACTGTTACATGCGACAATTATGGGAAGCGGGGAATGGTTACATGGGAGCTATCCGCGGTCTTCCAATAATATTGGTGCTTGTATTTGTATTAGCGCCATTGAGCTGAATTTCATAAAAGGACCGCCATATTGAGTCATGTCAAGCCATTACCTACTCATTGACATGATAACAAATACTCTAAAATGACAATACATTTTAATAGATATTCTGTGATAAATGTTCTTAATAAATTATAGAAATCGACAAAGTTACGCGTGTAATCAAATATCATAGACCTCAAAATACTGACAACATGCTACACTAGCGCCTCTAGCGGCCCGGGTTATTACGCTTCCATACTGTATTGCCATTTTAATAAATATTTTAATTTTTTTGTTGCTTAAATGTCAGGAGCTCCGCGTATTGTCATATTTTTACGGTATTTGATGATGGTAACAAGTTGAAAGATTTACCGGCCAATATATGACATATTGTAGGACTCGCCTTCCAGAGGCTGAGAATTGTCTTACGATGTACGTTAACATGTTAGAGGTCAAGCAGCAATTGAGCGTCTATTGGCGTTAATATGTCTAGGTGTCCCGTGTACCGTGTCCCGAGTGTGGTATCTGGTATCGTGGTGTGATGCGGCGCTCCAAGTCCCGGAGCTGGGAGCCGGAATGCAGCGGCGAGTGAATAAGGAACAAGGTATGCCGGCGGCACCGGTCGCGGTCACCCGAATTAAACTAGGTACTGATCAGTGTTCCCTCATCCCTGGCTCAGATCAGAATTCTCGAATCCACATACCGTGCACTTTACACCGAAATGTGAGGTATTTGGGGTAAAGTAAATTGCAAACTATGGTCCTGATTCCGAGATCACCGTTTTAACATTTCTTTTCGATACACGCGTCGCTTATTAGACAGAGGAAGAGGACGTTACAACGGATCACCTGTACGCCTTAATTTTTTTTATTTACAAGCAAGAAGTAGCATCTTTACCTAAGAACTCAAATAATGAGTTCTGGATGCAAATGCTTTGTAAATAAGAGTGTTGAAACTCGGGCGAAGTCGGGTAGAAGTTTATAACCAAAATACTTTTTCTTCGTAGGATCAGGTAGGATCTATCGATTTTGATTAAATATTCACTGTAGCGTGGGTCCAGTGTCCAATATCAGTATTTCTTGTTACTAATGCGGTATCTGGGAAGCGACTCACTTTTTGACAACATTTTTACCTTTTTTTTTTCTTTAAAAGAAAGACAAATATTCCCTGGTTACGAATAACCTGACAATATTTGAAAATCTCCTACAGTAAGCGGAAGATGTTGCTTGTGTCGTAACGAAGGACTTAGCTAGCCGAGGAATTGAACTCATGATGCCTGGGTGAGACCCAAACGCGATGCCAACTCAGCCACTGACCGGTATACGATGATATGGCTACAAACTTCAAACCATCCCTAAAAATAATCCCTTTTGGACCGCATCACTCTTTCATTAGAAGAAACGCACAAAATACTCCAGAATTCGACAACCTGCTTAACTATGGCAACAATCGCATATATCCTCACCATATCTACCCAATTCGATCAACTGATTAACTATGGCAACAATCGCATGTATCCTCACCATATCTACCCAATTCGATCAACTGATTAACTATGGCAACAATCGCATGTATCCTCACCATATCTACCCAATTCGATCAACTGATTAACTATGGCAACAATCGCATGTATCCTCACCATATCTACCCAATTCGATCAACTGATTAACTATGGCAACAATCGCATGTATCCTTACCATATCTACCCAATTCGATCAACTGATTAACTATGGCAACAATCGCATATATCCTCACCATATCTACCCAATTCGATCAACTGATTAACTATGGCAACAATCGCATATATCCTCACCATATCTACCCAATTCGATCAACTGATTAACTATGGGAACAATCGCATATATCCTCACCATATCTACCCAATTCGATCAACTGATTAACTATGGGAACAATCGCATATATCCTCACCATATCTACCCAATTCGATCAACTGATTAACTATGGGAACAATTGCATATATCCTCACCATATCTACCCAATTCGATCAACTGATTAACACTATTCATGTTATATTATCTCTACTCATTCAACGCTTTGCGAATTCTTCAAAGTTTGATAAAAATTAGCAAGATAAAGTAAAAACGCCTACACAATGTACGACGACATTTTATAATCTGACCTTCTGAAATATTGATCTCGGTCCATCTAAGTTGAAACCCAGACTGATCGAGAGAATAAGGAAAGGAAGATGAGTCAGATGACATCAATAAAAAGTATAAAGAACGAAAGACTGATGGCTCACAGAAGGTTTGTCCAATAATAAACACGTCACGCGTTTTCAGACTGGCTTGTGTACAGAAATCTAGAAATACTACCAATAATTCGTCCGCTTGACGTATTAAATAATAAATAACTACTTTAGAAAGTTCTGGAGTAAAATGGAAAGATTGGGTGTTTCAGGTTATTAACTTTTCAGGTTAGTTGTTCAAAATACAACTCTAAAGGTAGTGATGTCATCCAGCGGGTTTCCGGAAACCCTTTGTTCCAAATTTGACCGGAAATCTGTTGTTAAATAAGACTTTGCTCGCCAACAATGTGTTTTTACATTATTGGTAATGACATTTTTTTACGAAAGTTAAATAGTAGGTAGCGTGTTCTTGGGTTTCAATGATCCGAGGATATTTTTATTAATTATTTTAGGTATATTTATTCATTTATTTGGATTCTTATCTTTATTGTTTATTTATTGCCCTTGAAACAATTTGCGCTAATAGCATTTCTATGTAGCACTGCCCACTATACGTCACTGTATAATAGGAGTTAACATCTGTGTGATGAAAAAAAAAACTGTTCTATGTATTGGGAGATTTATTTGTTGGAAATCCGTTGTTACGGAAATTGTATGACACCACTGACCACTGGCGTTTTAACCCTTTCAGCGCCGCACTTTTGTTTCCACATTTAGAGTATATTTTGTGTTAGATAATTATTTGAAAAATTTGTGTAAACATTTTTTGTTTGCTGAATAATTTTGAAAAAAATTATTTGAGCTACATATTTTAAGGCCTCAAAGGGATATTTCTTAGTGGCAAGGAAAAAAAACCAACACACACACAATTAATTACAAGAAACCTTTACAGTATAACATCAATAAATATAAAGATAACATGAAACAAAATAAAAATTATTAAATTATTAAAAATTAACCACGACCGCCGAAATGGGAGCTGACACTTTATTTGCGGTATTTGTCGCTGGAATAAGGATTGCAACCTAGTAGAAAAAATTGACCCCATAAAGTGACTTCCACACGAGCGGGCGTTCCAATAATAAAAAAAAGTCATGGCGTCGAATGGTTCGATCATCCGGTCGTCCTACAAGTCGAGCCTACCAATTTTAGGAAAGGACTACCGGATGGTTGAACTTTTCGACGCCATGACTTTTTTAGTATTGGGCGGCCCGCTCGTGTGGAAGTCACTTAAGGAATATCCTTCAGAAAATATGCAAAATACGGAGCTATCTGTTTCACACAATCAAGAGGTATTAAGTTTTTCTTTCTGTATGTGAGAAAGTACACTGGTGCTGAAAGGGTTAATAAAATAATACGATAATGATTAGTATATTGCAGACGGTAGTCAATAAAACAAATACTTCTCTGTAATTTTTGTTATCTTAGACTATTGTTGTGTGGGTCTTCAATGTACTCGTATTATTATTATTCTTACTAAGCGATCTTTTGTCCGATTCTAAATCAATTTAGGATTCATTGTCTAGTGAGATACTGAGTTGGGTAACGAAATTACATTATGCAAAAAAGTAAACCCCCAGGTTAATGATATTGAATTTGAAGAAAAATGTTCCGTTGTTGTTCTATTTGTATAACTATACTACTCCTGTGAGTATTGTGATTGATTTTGTGGTATTGTGCCGTTATGCACTTCCTCCTCCTTTGGACAATGTTTCAGACAGTCTTGCAGTGTCGATTATGTTGGACAGTTGACCAGATGATGGACAGTTGGTCGGATGATAGACAGTTGGGCAGATGATGAATAGTTGGGCAAATGATGGACAGTTGGACAGATGATGGATAGTTCGGCAGATTTTGGACAGTTGGGTAGATGTCGAATAGTTGGGCAGATGATGAACAGTTGGGCAGATGATGGTCAGTTAGGGAGATGTTTGAAAGATGAGCACATGATGGACAGTTGGGCAAATGATGGACAGTAGGAGAGATTATGGACAGTAGGAGAGATTATGGACAGTAGGAGAGATTATGGACAGTAGATGTTGAACAATTGGGCAGATGTGGACAGTTGGGCAGATGATGGACACTACAAGGCTATCTTAAACGCTGGCTGCAGGAGGGGACCGCGCAAAAATAATCACAATAAAACTTTTGGTTGTGACAATCTCAAATCATATCAAATAAAAACAATATTTAAACTGGCAGGTGGGAAAATATGTTAAATCCATACCTCGCTTCAAGGTCTGAATTATTAAGGGTTTTTTTCATCATTTTCAAACTCATTGCAAACCTTTATATTAAAGTTACTGCGAACACCGTTCGTAATAAAATGAATTACCGTTGTTAGGGATAGGAAACAAACAGTGAATATTTGTGTTAAAATGGACAGTATTTATGATGCTTAGTGCAACATCAAGTTAAGCTACAACAAAATAATGGCGATTAAAACAATATTACAGCGGCAGCAACAGCAGTTATCGTAAAATCGTAGATACCAAAACGCTCGAAGAACTAACGAAGTAAGAACCATGGATACCCAACATTGTTGTATGACGTATGGGCACAATAGGATAATCACTAGGATAATAAAGAACAACAAAGAAAAACGTTACCATTAATTATCAAAACGTTAATACATATTTTTCCGTGTCAGTTTTAACTTTAACTAGAATTCAAGGTATACTCGTAATTACAAAAATCAGTTTTGTGCAATTCGTGATAATTTGTGAAATGACTGAGTTATGTACTCAAAACTCGAAGAAATTGAAAGACAGAAAAAAAGGTTTGAGAAAAAACTGAAACAAAAAATACTTGCAAAAACTTAATTAAAACAAATTAAAAGTAAATAATTATGCAACGAATAAAAACGAACTAATAAAATTGTACTTCGTTAAAACGCATAATATAATTCCTATACGGCTAATCTATTGTTTCTTTAAAACAAGGATAGGTGTCATAACAATAATATTGTCACTGTGTAAATGCAATTTTAAAGTAAACTCCCGTGGCGTATAAAAAAATATTAATTTAAAAAAAAACATCGGATGCAAGGGTGATAAAAGAAACACCCTCCAGTATCACAAACAAAAAACAACGCAATGAAACATAAATAATGTGCAAGAGCAGTAATGAATTGAATCATACCGAAGCAAGTAGAAGAAGCAGCTTGGTGTAAGGTGAGGCGGTGCGCGGGCCAGATAAGGCGGGATGCTAGCTGCCTGCTGCTTGGAGCGCTGCTTGGTAGCCCGGTGATAAGCGATAAGGTGATAAGGGATCGAAAGGCAAGCAGCGGCTCTTGCTCGGTGCCGGCGCGGGCGGCCGCCTCGCGACTCCGGATCGAACAGCACCGGCGGCGGCGGCGGAGGCGGAGGCCGCCCAAGGCCGCGGCCCGCGCGCCGCCGTACTGCGCCCGCCTGACTAACTAACCGGCCAACCAACCGACCAACCGAAATACCTCGCCGCGGAGGAATTCGTTCCTCTCGAGGAGCGGAGCTCACCGCTCGCCAATCAATCCAGGTTCCTATCACAATACACTAGAGTTTCATACAGTTAATACGTACTATTTAAATTCCTTTTTTGTTAAGTGATAATATAGACAGATAGCAGATATGTCATGGACGCGTGCCGACTGTCGCCAAACCACGACCAAACAGCACGGACTATTAAAGCGACGGAGCTAATGCAAGTAATGTGTTTGGTGTGTAAGTAGAAAAACAAAGGCGTGAAGCCGATTTGTGTAGATGATAAGTATGGGTGAACGATGCTGGCGACTCTTTTGTGCGCGCTGTTTCAAGCTAATCATTTAATAATGGTTAATGGCCCATCTCCCTTGTTTCTATTACCTATGGATACCGCACAAGAGGCGCAATTGCACGAAGCCATCGGAACAATTACCATTCGCAAATAAGAGATTTTTTGAAGCGGAAATTGGAGAGGCGAGAGACGAGAAAGAGGATGGGAAATGCCTAGTTGTTTAGATCTGATCATTAACACAGCTAAAGCCATTTCAAGAAATGTTTTAATTCTGAATGGGGGTTTTCTTCAACGGCGATACGGAGAGAGGTGGGTAGTGGATGTCTACACGATTAGGATGAAAAGATATTTTTTCAGCTTCTCTCAAAATAAA